>JANZXP010014010.1:0-13919 GCA_027576715.1 Erythroxylum flavicans
CTTTTGTGAGAGACTTAAATTTGTGTCATACTTACACAAATATCCTAATACCTAGACTAAATATATTTAGTCTTCTTCTAGTCCTTGAAGTTTTGAATTTATCCAATCTTGTCTTGAACAAATTTTCTTTTGGTCCTTGAACTTTTGTATAGTTGACATTATCGAAACCTTAAACACATAAACGTAAAGCACACGAAAAATATATACATGAACATGCTTTCTAGCAGATTGTATTGGGAGTGCTTTCTAATTATATGTAGATCTGGAAAATATGTCTACTCAACCAAATTTTGAATGCCGGACTCAAATCTGATGAATATGATGAATGACTGTGCATATTAAATGAAAGTTATTGATAACACATTATATGAATCGATGTGTTACATCACATTGATAAACATTATCAGATAAAGGAGTTATGACCATAGTGAATAGTGTGAAAAAGAGCTTAAAGCTTAGAAATGTACATAAAGAGCCACATGCTCATTATTAATCAGCCCGGTGCTCACAATAGGTACAGGACAATAAATGAAATAAGCCCGGTATCTACAATAGATATGGGACAGTAAATAGGTGCTTAGTCACAACAAAGTAAAAATGACTGGAGTCATATGTGCATTTGCATATGCAACCTGATATGTATCATATGGATTATTGAAATAAATTATTGGATTGTTCTTAAGTAGTGATGCAAAATATTGTATATGAATTATACTTGTTGAAGCATGATAAAATGTGATGTAATATTTAATATTAGATTATATGATTTGCTTGTGAATTTGAATGTGAATTGTCCTAGTGTTTTGATATGAGTGAGCACATCAATGATGGTTCACTCACTGAGTTCGCAAACTCATCAAAATTATAACATTGATTTTCATATACGAGGGAGATCTAGTTTTTAAGGCAAACTAGTAAAAGTCTAGTACTGTCAATTTTGGAAAACAAGAATGGCTCAAAGTTCTGGTCAATTGATATCTGAGGAGTCTAGTAGAATATGTTTATTTAGTTTCTCATTTCATGTAGAACAATTTATAAAAGAGCAGCAAACTCTCAGAAGTTTTTGGTAATGTAAATATATGTATTATGAAGTGTAATGCTACAATGTAAGTTATGCTTGTGAATGAAATGGGAAAAGTTGATATTATAACTACTTATGTTCTATATGATGCCATAATAAGTTGATGTGATTACTCTAACATGTCATTTTTATAGGGTATGTTCTTGAATGTCCTCTGGATGTTTAGGCATATACGCTATGGTTGTGGTATGTTACAAGACAAGTCCAAAGTTAATCTTATCTCTTCTTTACTTTACCCCTTACTCTGAGGGAAGTGATTTCTTTTCTTGGGCATGTAGGTTTTTATTGAAGGTTTATTAAAGACTTTTCAAAGATAGTCGCACCACTATGCAAGCTTCTTCAACAAGATGTCTCCTTTGAGCTCAATAGAAGTGTAAGGGAGCATTCAACAAATTTAAGGAGCTTCTAACATCCCCATCGATGATTCGACCGCCATATTGGAACCTCCTCTTCGAGATCATGTGTGATGAGAGAGATTATGAAATGGGGCTAATTTTAAGATAAAGAGAAGGAAAAAATTTACATGTCATCTACTATGCTTCAAAGACTCTAAACCTAGCTCAATTAAATTATTTCACTATTGAAAAAGAACGGTTATATGTGATTTTTGCTTTGGAAAAATTTCGATCGTATTTGCTTGGTGCTAAAGTGAATGTTTATTCTAACCATGTAGCTTTATGATGTTTGCTTACAAAGAAATAAGCAAAATCGAGGCTGATCAGATGGATTCTCCTCATTCAAGAATTTGATTTAGAGATTAGAGATACAAAGGGGGTAAAAAATGTGGTGGCGGACTATCTCAGCCATTTGATAAAGGAAGAAGATGATATCCCCTTACAAGCAACCTTTCTGAATGAGAAATTATTTTCTGTCGATGCGACACCAACATGGTATGTAGACATTATCAATTTTTTAGTTACAAAGTAAAATGAAGTATTATGTACGGGATGACCTGTATTTTTGGAGGCACTGCACAGATCAACTTATTAGGAGGTGTGTACCGAAAAATGAATCATCATCAATTTTAGCCTTCTACCATTCGTACGCTTACGGAGGACATTTTAGAGTGAAAAGGACAACTTATAAAGTTCTAGAGAGTAGCTTTTACTGGCCAACATTGTTCAAAGATGCATATACCTTTTGTAAATCCTGTCATAGATGCCAACGGTCAGGTAACTTGTCTCGTAAGGATCAATTGCCACAAACTCCTTTACTTTTTGTGAAAATTTTGACGTTTAGGGCATTGATTTTGAAGGACCTTTCCCTCTGTCTTTTGGCTTTACTTATATATTTCTTGCGATTGATTTTGTTTCTAAATGGGTGGAAGCCAAAGCCACTAGGACTAACTGTAACAACCCACTCCCATCTGACACATATCTGTGCGCCCCTTGGATGAATGTGCACATGCTTAACAGAAATGGCATGCTAACTATTTCATTTTCACTACATTGTATGGCATCATAATTAAATCATAACTAACACAATGTTTAAATTCCCAAAATTTCCTCATTTCATTTCAAAAACCCTAATTTACAATGTAGCATTATATCCATCATCTATGTTTATACAATATTAACCTATCAAAGTCCATAGCTCTGTCTACAAAGTATCCTACATACATGAGGAAGTAACAAAAGTTAAGACTAATCCTCCGATCCCAGCTGACCAATCTTTGAGTCATGTCTTCTATCCAAAAGTTGCACAAAATCTCTTCTAAGCAGTATTATAAGCTAAGTCGTCGCTCTCTCTAACTTAAAAATGTCAACGTTAGAATTTGGTTGAGTTTTGCGAACTCAATTGAGTAACCTTCCTCGATGGTTCACTTTTGTCATGCGATACAAAAAATCATGTTATCATATAATTCACAGCATATCAATTATCATCAAGTAATATCATGAAACACTTTGTTCACAATTATCACATTTCAAAATTCCACATAATCCATCATTTCATTGTGATCATGCAGAACATATTTATTGATAAGCTTTCATATATTTCATACAAGATAAGTTCTCAAAACATTAAAATCGCTCAATTTATTCATATCATATGTGTATGCAATTTTTATGAGACTCAAATTCACTTATTACATTGTTGTGACCGAGTGCCTTTTTCACTGTCCCATATCTATTGTGGATACTAGGCTCATTCATATTGTCCCTTATCCATTATGGATACAAGGCTCATTATACATATTGAGCCATAAGCTCTTACCACAGATGTAGGAACTTTAAGCTCTTTTTCACTGGCGACTTCGGTCACAACTGCCTTTATATTTCATGCATTCATGGAATAAAATGCATTACACATAGTAATCATCAGATTTAGTCTATATATTCGCATTCACTTTCTCATTCACACTATTCATTGGACTTGATCCAGCATTCAACATAGAAGTTAAAAAAACATTTATTCAACCACATTCATATTCAAAGAACACTTCCAATGTGTTATTCATGCATCAAGCGCCTCGAACATTTTATGTCTAGAAATCAATACACATACATCCCATATAAATTCAATTCAAAATCAAACAAACAATTAAGGTGAGACCATCTTAGGTTACTCATAATTGCTTCCTTTAGCTTATTGCCTTGAAGTCCTGGTAATGTTTGAAAGCAGTCACTCAACATGCTCTTCTATATGCAATCACATACATTTTCATAATACCACATTGCACATTCAGATGAATAAGCACATTTATAAATGTATCATGTAATATGCATGTTCAATGACAAATTCTCAGGTATGTTTCTTTAATAAACTTTATAAACAAGTTACAACACCTTCCAAGCATTCTTTACCCCAAAATACATTTTACTCACCTTAATCCTTTCATTCCACGTCGACTAAATTCATTTAAGCTCTTATTTAAACCTTAATACCTCATATGGAAATACCATAGCGTTAGTTGATTCAAACATTGCATCATCAAAACATTTTTATGAAAAAATCACTGCCCACGATCTTTTTCCTACACTTTTTCTAGATTTTCTCAGGCAAATTTTGGTTCAAAGTTGTATGGCTATTTTGACCTGAAAACTGATGTTTTTATAAAATAATTTCTTCTAAACAAATGTTCCTCTATGTCTTAAGCTTCAAATGAAATAAAAATTATTCTAGTTAGTTTATTATTCCATGAGTTATAACCAAAATACTACAAACTGTGCACAACTATGTGAAGGGCTAGTGCACGATCGTGCACTCCCATAATTGAAGGATGAGTGCACGATCGTGCTTGTGCATGATCGTGCATTCCTATGGCTGAAAGGTTAATGCACGATCGTGCACTCCCATGATTGAAGGGTTAATGCGTGATTGTGCTTGTACACGATCGTGCACCCTTGAAGTGTACTCAAACTTGTAAAAATCATATCTCTCAATTCTGATATCCAAAAAATACAAACTTTATACCATTAGAAATCTAAGAGTATAAGCTACAACTTTTATGAAGAAAGCTTTGTATGATTCGGCCTAAATCATTATAGTTTAATCGTTGAAAATAGGATATAAATTTCTGTCAGGGATACTGCTGCAGCCTATGCCAACACCAATGATGTTATCATGTAAAGGTCATATCTCTCTCATCCAGAGTCCAAAAATTACATGTGATATTCCATTGGAAATCTAAAAAGACAAACTACAATTTTTCTGGAGACCATTTTGTCCAATTTTGGTTAGATTAATACAGTTTATTTGTGGAAGTCGACTCTTTATGAAAGTTGTAGATAAATGTATCCAGCATGTATATAGTTTCTACCACAGTTCTTTATTAATTCAGTACACATTTTATCCACTTCAAACATCAAACAATACATGTTATATCATTTCAAGTTGATGATTTCTTCTGTATACCTCAATTTCAGTTCAGTATTCTCTATCCATAATTCAAAAATTTAAGAATAATCACAACCCAAAAATAGAACCTATTTCTATACTTTTCTATATCACATTTTCTGCACTTCACTAATCTTCAAGTAACTCCAATTATCACAATCTTTTATCATACTTTCTACACATTTTGGCTTTGCTTGTATCACCAAAGTTGCTTCTTACTAACAACTCAAGCATACATCAATTCACAAGCATGACAACAGAATGTCTTTATTAATACCACCCATGCTAACACAAACAAAACTCAATTCCTTGATCATTATCCTCTAGCTCAATTTACTCATCATCAAATTCTCATTTAATGCTACCCAAGAAATCAACACATAACTTACTTGATTTAAAAAAATTCCAGAAGATGATAGAATGAGATTTCGGTGGAGAAAGTAAGGATAGAGAGAGACAACTAAAAATGGCAAATGGACTGAAGTGATTATTTTGTTGATGAATTAATCAAAAGCCAAATACACAAAAGTGAACAAGCATGGTGTTTCAATGATGGCTGAACAAGAAGAATGAGTAGATGATTTCAGTGAAGACAAATAAGAGAGCTGCAGAAATGTAATTCCTAAGTGACTAGGTGGCTCCATTATGCAATACCACAAGTCACCATTACATTTATAACATGTGTCCTCCATTTAAGCTGCCAAATGTCACACTTCTAATTGTCTTTTATTTCCACATTTTTCCTAGTCCAAAAATCCCAATTTTGCAGAAATTTCTGAAATGTCCGAAATGTCACCAAAAATGCTAAATCAATTCTAATACACACCAATTCAATTTTAAAGGCAAATAATCCAAAATTTACATTTTAATCACATTAAAAAATCACTTATACCTGAAAAATGTCAATGAATGCATGTACAATTATTTTAATGAGTGTCAACATTATTCATATGTATGAGTATGTCATATAATGCATGAAATGTACTTTTAAATTCTCAATAAACTCTCATGTACAATATCATAGGATTCTAACCCTGATTATGGAATAATGGGATGTTACACTAATGATGCAAAGGTTGTTGCATAAAAACTAACATTCTTTCCAGGTTAGAGATACTAAAAGCCATCATTAACGATAGAGGAACCCACTTCTGCAATAGGGTGATGGAAGTAATGTTTAGAAAATGTCACATCACCCACAAAGTTTCTACTGCTTACCATCCCCAAACCAACAGGCAAGCTGAAGTATCAAATCAGGAAATCAAGTTAATCCTGGAGAAAACCGTGCAGCCCAATAGGAAGGATTGGAGTGTAAGACAAGAAGACACACTATAGGCTTATAGGACAGTTTACAAAACACCAATTGGGATGCTACCCTATAGGCTAGTGTTTGGGAAACCATGTCATCTTTCAGTGGAATTACAACATAAGGCATATTGGGCTATCAGAAGATGCAACTTGAACTTGGATAGTACAAAAGTGCATAGGAAGTTGCAACTTCAAGAGTTGGAAGAGATGAGGAATGAGTCATATCAAAATGCAGTGATCTATAAAAAGAGGATGAAAGCTTTTCATGATAAGATGACTTCGAGGAAAAAATTCTCAGTGGGCTAGAAAGTGTTACTATATCATTCCAAACTCAAACTCTTTCTAGGTAAGTTGTATTCTTGTTGGATTAGTCTATTTGTTATCACTCATGTCTTTCCTTTTAGTGCAGTAGAGAAACGGAGCCTTAAAACTGACAAGACATTCAGAGTGAATGATCATCGCTTAAAGTCGTATTATGAGGGCTTCCAAACAGAGGATTTAGAGGTGTTGATGTTGGAGGATGTGACTAGTATCACTTGATGCACGCTACTGGAGGTCGATCCAACGATGTTAACCAAAGGTGATGCTTTGGAGGCAACCCAAGGGGAGTTAATTTCTATCTTTTACATTTTAACATTTGTTATTTTTGTTAACTGCTTCATTTATTACATTTGTTTTTACATTCAGGACAATGTAAGTTTTAAGTGTAGGGGTGGGGTATATTAATTTTTATGCATGATTTTGAGCTTAATTGTAGCTTATGTGACTTCTTAGGCAATTTTCGAAATCAAATAAACAAAATAAAAATTTTCTTATTTTCTATTGCTTTTAAGATTATTTAGTCATAATTAGAGTGTGAATCGATAAGTAAAATCCATATTAAAATTTGGCACATACTTTTGCTCTTGTGATTTGTTAATATGCATTATTCTTAGAAGAGCGATGAATAGTGTTAGATAAAAACCAGTAAGGTTTTGAGCTGTATTAGATTGACACATCTATATCAGTCTCACTGTTTTATTTGTTATGTGTGACCTTCATAACATTTATGTTAGAGAGCCATGGGTCCATGTATCTCATGCATGGATATGCAACGAAAGCATTGGAATCAATATTCCAACAGCACGACATCCCCCAAAAAATCCAGAATCCATTTGCATATATAGGCAAAATGTAAGAACATGAAATTACAACATAGGTACCTTACAAATGCTCCTCCTTTCTTGATTCTTCTACTTGTTTGGGTTGTAGCAAACACCAAACACCTTCAACAACCAGTGAAGAACACACAAAGATGAAGAAAAATCAGTGTGCAAAGGTTGTTATAGCACCAAACAAGATAAATTCAAGTAGATGCTCAATTTAGAGTTAGATCATAAATAAGTTACATGTAATTAAATTCATGCAATGATTGCATATTATTGCATGAACAAGCCTCAAGATCACTCCTCTCAACCTCCAGAACTCTTATGGACCTTTCCCTCTTAATTGTGTGTGTTTTTGGCTTAATTTTATCTATACATACGTGAAGAACTCACTTATATACCACTTGTTATAAAGTAGGTCACGTGACTTACTTAAAATGACAGTCATGCACACTTTATATTTCATCTGATCTTTTATGCATGTGACCTTTAGGTTCTCGATTATTTTGGGCTCTTGAATTGACTCTTAATCTGAGCATATCACGAATGGTATCATGCCACTTAAATTAACTCTTATTATAAGCAAATCATAAATTTACCATAATGTAAGTAAATTAACACATAAACTCTTCGATTGTTAATTATCCGACTTACGAACCTTTCCATAGATAATTACCATGCAATTCGTCCCTTCACCATCCTATACCCCACTTAGTTCGGAGTATGGGCTATATGTCAACTCCCACTAGATTGACCATGTCACATCTAGTCCAAGTGATGTTAGTTCTTGTCCTGAGGATCTCATTACTTTATGTATCATTAAAGATTCTCTTCATGACACATAATTTCTCTGGTTAGAGACTCTCAAGTAATGAACGTGACAAGGGGCTATAGGCATCATCTCCTTCTATCAAGAGTGGTGAATCATTTACTGGCTACCCAATTACCTTCAAATACCAATTGTTGTACCCAATCACCACCCTATGAGCTACCTCGTCTTGAGATAACAAGGAATGGTGTCAAAGCATATGATCAGTATCCAAGATATCCTTGAGTACCTCAAGTTAAGGATATTTGCATCATTGCTATGATGAGATTAATCACTAACATTTGATTGATCATCTATATGATAATCTCATAGCGGTTCATCCAATGTTCTTACTACTATTAGTAATCATCCACATGTTAACTCTAAACATCTTATGCTTATAGTTTATGAGATCCACTGCTTGATCAAATCAAGGAGTATAACATGTGTTAGTCTATTCGGATTAACAATGTCCTATCTCATTAATCCTATAACTAGGGATAATTTAGATACTAACATAATTGCACATGATAGAAATCTTATTATCATGATCTCATCATGATTTCCTTTATGCTATGTTTTGTATCATAGATTTCATTCATTCGATTTAAGAACAACATCAATTTATAAATAAATGAGCATTAAATTAATGAAAATTGCCTTTTGCTTTATTAATCAAAATAAAGCTTGTACAAAAGTCCTAAACGTGATTGCCTTTAGAGCACTACTCTAACAATCTCCCATTTGCACGAAAGTCAATCGCCTTTATTTCTAATACCATATGTGAGTATGCTAGAATCAAATCTCATTTGAGGAAATGGCTTAGTCAAAAGATCAGTGACATTCTGATATATGGGCACTCTCTCTTTCTTCACACCATCTCTATCAATGATCTCCCTAATCATGTGATATCTCCTGAGTACATACTTGGACCTCTGGTGAGACCTTGGTTCCTTGGCTTGATCAATATCCTCATTATTGTCACAATACAATAGTATCGAGTCTACAATGCTCAGAACCACTCTAAGTTCCATAACAAACTTATTAATCCAATCAGCTTCTTTTGTCACTTTCGCAGCTGCATTGTACTCTGACTCGGTCATTGAATTTGCAATCATCTCTTGTTTGGAACTCTTCTAACTGACTGCTCCACCATTCAATGTGAAAACGTAACTTGACTAAGATTTGAAGTCATCTTGGTCAGATTGAAAATTGGCATCTGTATGCCCGCTCACTACGAGATCTCCATCTCCATATACCAAGAATACATCCTTAGTCCTTCTTAAGTACTTTAAAATATTCCTGATAGCCACCCAGTGACACTTACCAGGATCCGAATGATATTTGCTCATAACACTTAGAGCATACAATATATCTATTCTTGTACAAAACATAACATACATGATTGATCCTATTGCTGAAGTATACGAGATTAAACTCATGTGAGTCCTCTTATCTTACATCTTGGGACACATAGATTTTTAGAGTTTTATCCCATGAGTCATGAGAAGAAACCATCTCTTGGATTGCTCCATGTTAAACCTGTTTAGCACTTTATCTATGTATGTAGACTGTGAAAGACCTAGCAACCTCCTTGATCTATCTCTATAGATCTTTGTTCCCAATATATAAGTTGCTTTTCCAAGGTCTTTCATAGAGAAATTTTGGGACAACCAAATTTTGACATATTGTAAACTTGAGACATCATTTCCTATTAGTAATATGTCATCCATATATAACATAAGGAATATGATAGTACTCCCACTAACCTTCTTGCACGCACAAGGTTCATTTGGATTTGTGAGAAACTAAACTCTTTGATTATCATGTCAAATCAAATGTTCCAACTCCTAGATGCTTGTTTTAATCCATAAACAGATTTCTGAAGCTTGCATACCTTTTCACCATCTTTGGATATGAAGCCCTCAGGTTGTATCATATACACATCCTTAGCTAGGTTTCCATTCAGGAAAACCATCTTCACATCCATTTTCCATATCTCATAATCATAATAGGCAGTAATGGCTAGGAGTATTCTAATGGATTTAAGCATGGCTATAGGACTAAATGTCTTTTCATAGTTAACTCTTTGTGCTTGACGATAACCTTTAGCAACTTGCCCCAATTTATAGGTAATCACATTACCAGCCATGTCGATTTTCTTCTTGAAAATGCACTTTCACCCTATGGGTTTTAGCCTTTCGGGTAGGTCAACCAAAGTCCATACTTAGTTTTCATACATGAAATCCATTTTTGACTTCATGACTTGAAGCCATTTTTCATATTTTGAACTCTTCAGAGCCTCTTCATAGCTTGTAGGCTCATCGTCCTCTATGAATAATGCGTCATTATGTTCACCTACGAGAAATCCATATCTCTCTGAAACATTACTTATCCTACTTGACCTACGAACATTTTGTGTATCAGAAGGTTCAATTATTTTCTCATCTCTATGAACAATAACCTCGGGTTTAGATAGTTGTTCTGTTTCTATTTGAGCATCATGAACTTCATTAAGTTCAACATTGCTCCCATTCTCTTCTTTTAAAAGAAACTTTTTCTCTAAAAAGACAATGTGTTTTGAGACAAACACCTTTTGCTCTAAAGCATTGTAGAACTGATATCTAATTTTTTCCTTAGGATATCTTACAAATAGACATTTATCAAATTTTGCGTCAAGCTTGTCTGATTGAATCTGCTTCACGTAAACTGGGCAACCCCAAACTTTCATATGAGAAAGATAGGATTTTTTTGTTAGTCTATATCTCATATGGAGTAACATCAACTACTTTTGAAGGGACTCTGTTTATCACATAAATAGTAGTCTCGAGTGCATAAGTCCAAAAAGATTTTGGTATATCTACTAAGCCCATCATTGACCTTACTATGTCCAACAAGGTTTGATTTTTGCTTTCAATGACACCATTATGTTGCAGTGTGTAAGGTGGAGTCCACTAGGATACAATCTCATTATCCCTGAGATAACTTAGAAAGTCCTCATTCAAGTATTCACCACCTCGATTTGATCAAAGTGTCTTGACACTTTTACCAAGTTGTTTCTCTACTTCATGTCTCAATTGTTTGAACATTTCAAATGCTTTAAACTTGTATCTCATTAGATACACATATCCATATCATGAATAATCATCAATAAAGGTAATGAAGTATATAAAACCACCTCTGGCATGAATAAACATTGGACCGCATACATCAGAATGTATTAGGTCTAATAACCCATTCACTTGTTCACTCTTTCCTTTAAAAGGCAATTTAGCCATCTTGCCTAACAAGCAAGATTCATATGTGTCATATGATTCATAATCAAATGACCCTAAGCTACCACTCTTGTATAACTTAGACATGCGCCTCTCACTTATATGGCCAAGTCGACTACGCCATAAGTAAGATGATTTTAAGTTATCCCATTTTTGTCTTTTATTGTTATTGATATTTAAAATTAGATTGCACATATCTAATATGTAAATACCATTGGACAATGTAGTAGTACCATACAATATTTCATTAAACATAATTAAATAACCATTACTTGAAAAGGTTAAATGAAATCTCGTTTTATTAAGACATAAAATAGATGCAATGTTCTTTGTTATAACGGGTACATAATAGCAATTATCCAAAATTAACTCTAGCCTACTAGGAAGATACAAAACATAGGTTCCTATGAATAATGCAATAACTTTTTCTTCATTTCCCACATGTGGGTCCATCTCTCCCTTCTTAAACAGTCTACTATCCCTGAGGCTCTGCATATCAACATATATGTGTGAGCCACATTCGGTATCTAATACTCAAACATTATGATCAGAAATAGTATTAACCTCAATGACAAATAACATACCTAAAGTAGGCGGTGTAGCATCTAATGTCTTCTTCTGCTTCAGTGACTCCAGATAGGTTTTACACTTCCTCTTCCAATGCCCTTCCTTGTTGCATTGAAAGCATATTCCCTTTGGTGTTTTCTCCGTTGCCTTCTTCTTGGTTACACCTCCCACTGGATTCTTAGACTTCTTCTTCTTCTTTTGGTTCCTCTTGCAAAAATCAGAAGCAGAGTCCACCAGCATCATAGCCTTACTATCCTTCTTGATAGTTTGCTCAGCTGTTTTGAGTAGATTAATCATCTCAGGTATCGAGGTGGATATTTGGTTCATCCGACAGTTAATCACAAATTAACTTCTTAATGTATCCATGCATCTTTAGCGCATACTGTACTGGAGATGATCCCTCAACCATCTTAGAGTGGAAGAGCAACCTTGAGATCTCGAACCTTTCAGACCGAGCTTGCTCATCAAACAGTTCCCCTAAATGGTAAACTATTGTATGAGCATCTATAACCTTATACTGCTTTTGCAATTTTGGTGACGTAAAGGCCAGCATATTATAACTAACCAACTCACTGTCATCTAGTAGCTTCTTGTAAGCTTTCTGATCCTCATCAGAAGCATTAACAGCAGGGGGATCAGGAGGTGGCTTGTTAAGTGTAATTATGCAACATAAACTACTCGTTTTACGCTCAAACATTGCAAGTGTATGGGTTGTGATACTCTACTATGCTTATGAATGAGTAGGTTAATGAGGCTTAAGGTTTGAAAATTTTTGGTGTTTTTAAGAAAAAAAGGTTAAGGCTCAATGGGGGTAGTAAGGGATAATCCAAAGGGTAGGTCAATTAAGGTATGGGTTAACACAAAAAAGGCCTTAATCATCTCTATTAAGCATGCATCCAGTAGACTCAAATTGATTTAAAGCAAGTTCTAAAGGTAATAACCTAAGGAAGTATCACTCAACAAAGAATAGAATGAGTATGGATGGAGTCATATGGGCTCAAATCCTCACATTGGCTCAAATGAACACTCATTATGCATCTTTACACTTCCTCATTGCTCAAATTTCAATTTATGAATAAGCTTACGTAACTAACTACTTTTCATCACTCTATGTGGTTCACTTTTTACTCAAGTGGCCTAATCCAAGTTTAAGTATGCATTCAATCTAATTCCAACTAGCATGACAGAATCTCATAGCAATATCCATTAGAATGTTTCAAGTGCAGTTCCATTGCTAATACAAAGCACATGATATGCCTAAACATGTATCCTATTTAACAACATGCAAACAATGCAATTGAGAAAGTCAATATCACCTCCCCACACTTAAAGATCACATTGTCTTCAATGTGACAAGCCAACCACCAAATAAAGGAAAATGACATCAAACCAAACAAACAAAATTAAACAAACAAATGACATCAAACTAAATAAAAGAAAATGACATGAAACCCAACAAAAAATGAAATGAAACCAAATAAAAGAAATAACAAAATTTAAGAGTAAAAGGATAAGAAAAGCTTATGGAGATGATGGTGGCGACGGTGTTGGCAAAGGAGCTTCAAAATTGTTTGTAACATCACGTTACCCATGTTGAAGCTAGAATAGTAAATATGAGAGATTAGTAAGAAACTCGAAAATGCATTTCATGCTCATGCATTTTATGATATGCTCATACTCTTGAATATTGAATTTTTACACATGAAAATAATTGTACAAGCATTCATTTATATTTGTAGATGTGATTTTGTGGAGAATTGTAGTTTTTATATTTTAAAAATTGATTTAGAGACTGTATTTAGTAATTTATAATTTTTGGATATTTTTAGAAAATTTCTAAAAATTTGGGTAAAATTTGGACTAGGAAAAATGCCAAGTGGCAAGACAATTGACAAATA
>JANZXP010014068.1:0-13913 GCA_027576715.1 Erythroxylum flavicans
TTATTTATATGTGAAATATCTAAAAATTATTGTTATTTCATATTAATTGTGATTATTATTTATTATTATGATTTTTGAGACAGGGTTAAAAGTATGCAATACAATTGCACAATATGACAATTGACTATTTTGCAATTTTTTAAAAATTCAGCGACTATTTCATAAATTTAAAAAATTACCCGAAATAGTAACCAGTATTGATTGGTATCCGATAAAGTACCGTACCAATACCTAACCTGGTACCAATTCCAGTACGGTATTCTCAACATTGGTTAAGGGTATCAAGAAGCGGTGGAATAAGGATCTCAAGCAAATGTAGATGGATATGAACCATTCAAACGCTTTAAGAGATTATGCATCATTAGAAATGCTCTAAAAGACCTATATACTGAAATATCCTCTAACCCCAACATGGAGGTCAAGGCTGTAAAGAACAAGATCCATAAAATGTGAGGCTAAAGCAAACATAAAAGAAAGCAAAAGAGGAGTACCTTATATCACTAATAACTCACCACACAATTTTGAGGAAGAAATCTAGAATTTAATGGATCCAGGAAGGGGACAGGTGCACCAACTTTTATTTCAAAACAATTTCTACGAGAAGAAACACGAACAAGATCAATTGTATAGACGATGATGAAGGAAAAATGGCATGAGGCCAAAATGAAATAAAACATATAGCAAGACAATATTTCATTAAATTTTTTGGATATGAAAGAGCTACAACCTCACTTATATATATCAATGCAATCATTCACAATGATAAGAATCGTAACTAAGGAAGTTGAAAACTTGACAAGGTAATTTTATAAGAGGATCTAGAGGAAGCTCCAAAATATTAAACCCAAATAAAGCCCCAGGTCTTAATGGAATGAATGGACATTTCTTTAAAACTGTGTAGACATGGTTTGGTAATCAAACCTCCAAAGCGAGTCAAGAATTTTTTAGAGAGAGCATAATGTTAAAAGCTTTAAAGCATACATTCATTTGTCTTATGCCTAAAACAAACAATCCAAGCAAAAGGGGGGAGTTCAGACTAATTTTTTACAACAATACTATTTACAAGTTTATCTCTAAAATGCTGGTATTAACACTGAAACCCATACTTAGTTCTCTAACCTCAACAACACAAAGTGCATTCATTCAAAGTAGAAATGTGGGTGATAACATCCTAAATGCCCAGGATTTATTCAAAGGTTATATAAGAAAGGGAGCCAACAAATGTGTGCAATAAAAGTAAACTTCTAGAAAGCTTTTGATTTAATAGATTGGAATTTTTTGTTGCTAACTATGGAATCTATAGGATTCCATGGAAAATTCTTGCAATAAATAAGGGAATGTATAGCTACACCTACTTTTAGTATGCTCACGAATGGAGAAGCCACACCACATTTTAAAAGGGAAAATGGACTTTGGAAAGGGAACCCTTTATCCCCTTACCTGTTTATAATATGTATGGAGGTGCTCTTTCAACTTATTGCTCACAAAATTAGTATAAATTTAGGGTTTAGGTATCACAAAAAATTTAGAAAGCTCAAACTATTTAACCTAATATTTACTGATGATTTATTGCTCTTTTGCAAGGTTGACATACCTTCAGTAAATTTGATTATTAACTTAATCAAACAAATTAAAAACCTTTCAAGGATTAAAGTTAAACTTGGAAAAAAGTTTTTTGCTAGTCTACAGGGATGTAGAACCTCTTAAGCAGGAGTTGGAGATTTTAACTATTATTAAGTCTGCAAATCCACTTTTCAATTACCTTAGAGTGCCAATCACTACTTCTAGACCATCTTATAAGGACTATAAGCTACTGCTACAACAAGTGGAGAGGAAGCTTAGGAACTGGTGTATCAAGGACTTCAACTATACAGGTCGAGCTCAACTATAAAAACAGTGCTCTATAACCTTTACAATCATTGGATTTCCTATTTAATACTTCCTAAGAATTTGAACAAGGATAATGAGAAATTGTTAAAGAATTTCTTGTGGAATGGGGATCCATATAAAGGTACAGGAGCTAAGGTCTCTTGGAAGGACTTATGCTACCCCAAGGAGTAAGGAGGTATGGAGCTTAACACTATACAACTTTGGAAATTAATAGTAGATAAAGAGAAATTTGGGTGTGATAGATGCGTATTGAACACTTAAAATGGAAAAGCTTATGGAAGGAAAGAGTGGCTTAAATGACTCTTAGACCTGGCATAATCTGCTCAAGCGAAGAATTGAAGTAGCAACTCATATAAAAAGCATCATTGACAATGAAAGAAACACATCAATTTGGTTCGATAGCTAGTCCCCTGAGGGCTTATTATACATACATCCTGACTTATTTCATAATTCATATGAAGAGACCTATAACTAAAGTGAATAAGCTGGTTAAAAACCAAAATTGAAGCTTCAAACAAAGAGGTTTGATAGAGTAGCAGAGGTAGCAGTTGATTATAGACTCAACTTAATCAGGGAAGACAAAATAATATAGACAACACACAATTTAGGAAAATTCACTTATAACTCTTTAAGGGGATTATTCCTTCAATTAAAACCAAAAGTTGATTGGCACAAATTGATATGGATCCTTGGAAATTGCCCTAAGTTTGCTACATAATCTGGTAGGCCTTTATAGGTAGATTGGCAACTATAGTTAGAATTAAATGCTCAACCCCTATGGACCCTACGTGTGTTTTGTGTTCAAAACAACAAGAAACAAGAGACCACGTTTTAGATATTATACATAAAGCATGAAACAAATATGCTTATGTCTCTTAATTATAAGATCACCTACTACCTATCTGTGATCACGTGCACTGCACACCTCATCCCCCTATTTCTACTCTTTTTCCTTTTTTTTAATTTTAGATTAGATGAAGTAACAAGCAGAGCTTTGAATTACAAAATACAATTAATTATGATTACACCCTAATATCATAGTTACAATAAGAATCTTTGTCACAATTATACTTGCAATTACAATCATATTTTTTCGTGGTAAGTAAAACAAGTGGATCATGAGCTCATTTTTAAATATATTAAAACTTATTTAGATCTTGAATCCTAATTTTCAATTTAAATAACTAGAAACTCCTTTAGGTTAGTAGATAATTGCTTGATAAGCCCTTTGGGTGTCATATCCAAATTTTTCTTTCCAAAATTTGTACTTTTATTATTTATTTACAAATGCTTTCCAACAGGAGGTGCTAAAGCTTGTAACAATGAAAGCAGAAATGGAATAAAATCTTACAGTCGTTGGTTGAGAATTAAGAGGTATGTTTAAAACTCATTATTTTTTATGCTCAATTTCATTGTTTGTTTGAATTAAAACTTACAGTATGCCAACTCCTATTGATTTATCATCATGTTATTTAGAACTTAAATTGCATTTAGTAATTTACTTTTAATTGTATAGCTACATAGACAAAAGTTGGATGTCTTATCGAAAATGGTCCACTTAATATTTAGAAGGATTTAAGAGTTTTATACAATTTGAAAAAGATCAAACAAGTTTAGAATGCTGTATTTGTTGTCCATGAATAGATTACTTAAATGTGAATATTCAAAGTCAAGATGTGGTATATAATAACTTACTAATCTGAGGTATATACAAATTCTATACTCCGTGGATTTATCGTGGTGAACGTTCTAAAGTAAGTAATGCTAAAAGTGTTGATACAGGTGATGATGGTAGTAATAATAATGATGTTGAGGATTATGATATTAACGATGATGGTGATGATGGCATTGGAGAGATGTCAAAGATTTGGAGAATTATATGGAGACTATGAATGATACTGGTTTGTCTAACAGAATTGGTAGGATTATAAAAGATAATTTTGGGAAGTTATTGAAAGTTGCTCAAGAAGAATTATATCCAAGGTGCTTGAAATTCTCATAACTATTTTTTTATTTTCAAGTTGTTACATTTAAAGGTTATAATAAATAGAATAATAAATCTTTTAACATGTTCATTTACTTGCTCAATGATGCATTACCTATTTGACAAAAATTGCCCAAATCTTACGATAAAATAAAGAAATTGTTAAGGGACCTTGGATTAGGATGTATATCAATAGATGCTTGTAAGTATGATTGTGTTATATTTTGGAAGGACAATAAAGATGTTAAAGAATGTCCCATTTGTGGTAAATTAAGGTGGCAAGTGGACAATGGGAAAGGAAAAAGATGCTACATAAAATCTTGAGATACTTCCTTATTAAACCACGACTACAAAGGCTTTCTATGTCAACAAAAATAGTCATAGATATGAGGTGGCATAAAGAGAAACACATTGATGATAGCATTATCCATCATCTAACAAACTCAAGGGCATAAAAAGACTTTGATGGAAAGTTTTCACATTTTGGACAAGATTGTCATAATCTTCGACTTGGTTTAGCCTCTGATAGATTTAATCTATTTGGTAATATGAGTACTTATTCTAACATGTGGTAGGTAATTCTTATGCCATACAATTTACCTCCATGGAAGTGTATAAAAGAGTTGTTTTTGTTATTATCTTTACTTATTCCAGGACCTACTACTTTTGGTAAGGATATCGATGTATGTATGCAACCACTAATTGATGACTTGAACCATCTCTGGAAGGGTGGATTAAAAACTTATGATATTGTTGAAGGTGAAACATTTATAATGGATGTGGCTCTTTTATGGACTATAACTGTTTTGCCAACTTATGGCAATTTGTTTGCATGGAGTACTAAAGGGTAAATGGCATGTCCTATGTGTAACCATTAAACTCTTTCAATGAGGCTACGACGCAAAATATGTTATATGGGACATCATACTTAGAACATAGGTATAGATGGCGAAGAAGCAAATTGTTTAATGGCAAATTAAAATATAGAGAAGCTTCTTTGTACTTGTCTTGTGATGATGTTATTGAGCAACTATCACATTTGGTTGAGTTTTCACCTAATAAACACCTAAGCAATAAAAAGCGAAAGCAAAGGATTGTTGATCTTAATTGGGATAAAAAAAGAATATTTTTCAAGTAGTCATATTGGAAGGTATTACTATTGATGCATAATCTTGATGTGATGCATATTAAAAAAAATTTTGTGAGAATATTTAGGTACTTTGATGGGAATTGATGGAAAATCGGAAGATACAATTAAGACTAGATTAGACTTGGAAGACATGAATATAATAAAAGATTTACATTTGAAAAGAAAAGATGATGGGTTATATATCATTCCACCTGCATGTTACAACATGTCAAAAAAGGAAAAGCAAATCTTTTGTCAATTTCTTAAAACAATCAAGTTTTCTAATGGGTATGCATCTAATATATTCCATTGTGTGAATGCTAGTGAGGTAAAATTTTAGAGGTTGAAAAGTCATATTGTCATATAATTTTGCAACAACTACTTCCTATTGAAACACTTGGGTGTTTAACAAAGGATGCATTCGTAACTTTGGCACAATTGGGTAAGTTTTTAAAGCAATTATATTGAAAGACATTGAAAGTAGAAGATTTGGAAAAATGTAAAAAGACATAGCTTTGATTCTATGTAAGCTTGAACTAGTATTCCGCCATCTTTTTTTGATGTTATGGTGCATTTGCCAATTTACTTATCGTGCGAGGCAAAACTTTATGTACAGGTTCAATTTTGATGGATGTTTCCCATCTATAGGTAATTTATATTAACTTCAACTTTTTTTCTTAAGTTATTAGTTAGCAACAATAAACATATCTTGCTTAGGTTTTTAGGCTCTGTTAAGAACCATATACATAATAGAGCTCAACCTGAAGGCTCTACTATAGAGACTTATATATCAAATGAATGCTTGACATTTTATTCTATGTACTTAAAAGACGTCGAGACAAGATTTAATAGAGAAGAATGTAACTTTAATTTGATTAAGATAGTGGCTTGTTAGTTTGCTCCTAAAAAATAAGGCCACTTGGAACTTAAAAAATGTGAAGTTACCTAAAGACAAACTTGAAATTATCCATTGGTATGTTTTGAACAATTATGAGGAAGATGATTTATATATGGTGTATGTATATTACTTCTTATTCATTATTTCAATTTAAATATAACATTCAACTTGTCATTTTTTACATTTATTTACTTTTTTAAATAGAGAGCACAAAGATGAGATAAGAAGCAAAGGAATTGTTAACGTTGAAGGCAGACATAACATTAACTTCTCATCATGGTTTTAACTTCCCATCATGTTTTAGGACTCAAGTAAGTTATTTATGGAATAGTATGGACTTATGGCAATTTATAGGTGAAATTAACTTTTACTTATATATTTTTGTATAGATGATATGGTTAAATAACTGTAAATTGGCAGAGCCAAAGACAACATTATATGCTTTGGCATGTAGGCCTTAACATTATATGCTTTGGAATGTGAACCTAATATATATACGAAAAAATATGCAGGTTGCATTGTTAAAGGAGTTAGATTTCACTTAAAAGATTGTGACAGTGGACTTTTGAAGACAAAATTATGAGGTGGTTGTTAAGAGGAAACATAACGGTGATTTTATTGACTTATATGGTGTCATCTAAAAAATAATAGAGTTACATTACATTAAGGATAAAACGATTGCTCTATTTAAGTGCAAATGGTTTAATCTTGGTGACAAAGGCATAAACATGAAAGTGAATGACAATATTACTAGCATTAATGTTAGTAACACATGGTATGATAATGACCCTTTTGTGCTTGCAAGTCAAGTGAAGTAAGTATTCTACCTCAATGACATTTTATTAAAGTTGTTCAAAAGTTTCAACACCAAAATCTTTTTGATTTTTATGAAAAGTAAAATAGCTAAATGGGTGAAGATGGTGATGAAGCATATTAGGAGATTGAATCGGAGCTGAATAACGAAGCCTTACAAATAGAAGATGCAAATATATTATCATTCCATAGGAGAGATGTTGATCCCAATATACTAGAATCAAATGAAGTACAAGCCAATCTTGTTGTACAAAGAGATGAAGACTATATTGAGGATGAAAATGTTATACTTTGATCGAATATAATAGCGATGAAGAGTTAAATCATAATATAACTATTGATGATGATTTTCAAGATCTTGATCATCATGATTGAAGGAAATAAAAGTATTTTTTATATTGTTTGAAATTAATGTTGGTAACACTTTTATTAATGTCCATTGTTGATGTTTGAGTTATATTAATGTAGATTGTTAATGATTGAGTTATGTTAATGTGTGTTATTAATGGTTGACTTATGTTAATGCAGATTGTTAATGATTGAGTTATACTAATGTGATTAATGTTTAAGTTTAAATGTATGTTTATATTGATGATTAGATGTATTGTAGTGTTAATAAAAGTTATATTTGTTTTTTTAGACATCTAATATAATGGCACCTGATAGAAACAAAGAGAAAAATGTGGTAGGTATCGAAATTATAAAATAGATGGATTTACAACTTTAACCAGATCAATCAGTTTTTAGCTAACAATTACTACAAGAAAAATGTCATTTTACGATGGAAATTACCGACGAAAAACATAAATATTCCGTCGATAAGATATATTACCGACAGACTTTACCAACTGACAAAGGCATCGTAGAAACTGCCGTAGCCAATAATTACCGAAGGGAAAAAAATTTCCGTCAGTAAATATATCGATAGTTTAATCTGTGGTTGACCGTTGGCACAATTTAGCGATAGAAGGTTATATTCCGTCAGAATAGTTACCGATGGTAAGAATTTATCGTCAATAAATTTGCTAAAAGGTTACCAACGGATATGTTATTTCGTCGGTAAAAATTGAGACAGAATTGGTTTTTTCGTCTATAATTACCGACAGATTTGCAAATAGACTATCGGTAAACAAAGATGACTTTACTGACGGATATTTTTTCCGTCAGTAAATGAACAACAAATTTTTTTAAAAATATATAATATATATTGTTAGTATATTTAAATTATGGTTAATGCATAATTTTAATAGTTATAAATTTATAGTATACATTTAATTTTCTTAAATAGAAATTTTTATTGATGATTAAAAGTTAAAATACTTTAATTGATAATAAAAACATTACATTGCACATAATAAGTATTTGTAATACAAATTAAATGACCAAAAGTACACTATTGATCTGGAGACAACGGATGCTCTGGTTGGTGCGATGAGTTGCTACCCTTACCCTTCAACTCATTCACCTCCTAATGGAGCTGAGCGATGTACTGCATCGACTGTTGCAACTGAGTTGCCAATGTCTGCCCTGCGCCCCGAAGTTCTTGTACTTCATTAGTGGTAGACTGCCTACCAAATGTTGCTATACTGGACGTGGAGGATTGCAAATAACATGTGTTCGCTAATGAACCTAATCCGAATATCGTCCCATGACTGTCCCTACCACCCACTGCATGAAGATAAGTTTCAGTATCATCAACATCTTCAGATTGCTGAGACTGTCGGTCAATACTTTCTTATATTTGGTCCTATCAGAAAGCAATGTTTATATTAGTAAGTGATAGTTATTAAGCATTGTTAATATTAAACCATAAAGTTCACATACATTAAGTTCTCTACAACGACTGTTGACGAATGTTACACCGTTATGCTTCTTAGTGTGAGTGTGCAGAAATTATTAACGGGGTGTAGGCCAAATGCCCATAGACTTTTCCTACATAAGAATAAAATGTTAATTATAAGTGAATTAGAATTTATAAAAATTTTGGAAGAGTTTCGTCTGTTTTTATGATATCTACCCCCTGTTGAACAAAGAAAAAAATGAAAAAACACAACCATATATGGCACCAGACATTTTTATAACATTATTATTCTCAATAAGAAACACATATTTTCATTCCAAATTTTAACACATCAAATTCAATTAAAATACAATAAAGAAAAGAAATGAGATTATAACTGTAAATTATAGATACTTGCAAGTCTCTCTGTATGCTCTTGGTGGGTAATAGATCCTCTTGTATGTACGGGAAGACTATCTCCCTCACGGCTATTGACTGAATTACACTGTGAAACGGACATGGCCTTAGGTGATGTCCAATACTGCAACCAACAACTCCATATTTCTTCAGAAATGTAAGGCGGTCGTACACCCGACCTGTGTATCACAGCAACAAAGTCGCGATAACGTGTATACACTCGTCTCTCCCATACTCTATAGATGATCCCGTCAAATTGAGAATCCCAAAAAATTCTTTCTATAACAAAAGAAAAAATATTCGATAAATACTTTTGATATAATAATATTCATCAAATTATTGTATAAAAATGTTAATTAAAAAAGAAAATAATAATTTTTGTCTTACCTCAAGCTTGTGATAGTAAAATTCCTTTATCGTCTGAGAGATATTCTTCCATACATAGCCCTCAGGATCAATCTTCTCCTTGAATTTCAGTGTCATATTTCTTGAACAGGATCCAGATGGAAATAACCTAATATAGAAACAAATAAATTTATACCATATTTAAAATTTAAACCTATAACTTAATTATAATCATATAATATTTTAAGTATTTTCACTTACATATTATTGACAATTGTGATGTATTTTCGTCCATCAGGTCCCTCAAGTCTAGGCTGGCAACCGTCTCCTTCATCCGCATTGTTTACCCCTGATATCTCTGTCACTATAGGGTTAGTAAATGATGTAGGAGTGGTAGATGGTGTAGCCACATTTGCCAGTATAATAGGTGCAGGGGGCGGAGGTTTTTCACCTACAGTTGCTACACCATGAGATCCTTCATCTGTACATTAAGTACCTCCAAATTATGGTTTGAATCTTAATGCGGAATATCCTGTCTTCTCTCTAGTACCATATTTCAACCTGAAATTAATATTTGATTAAAGTTTCTAGAAATATTACAATTTCATTTCAATAATTTATACAATACATTGAAAAGGAAATAATTGATTTGTTCATATAATATTCAATTACAAACATAAATTAATTGCTATCATCACTTAATTGTAAATCAAAATCATCTTCTTGTTCTGAAGAATTTGAATTAAACTCAGGCTCTTCTTCAGATCTCTGGCCCTCCTCATCCTCTCCAGATGAAATTTCAACATATTCATTACATGGATCATTCAAAGGTTCATTATCCTCATATATGACATATACATTTATTTCGTAAGCCTCTTCCTGAAACGCTTCACTTTCAATTCTCTGTTCTCCTTTTCTATGTGATTCAAAAACCCCTCTAGGTTTAACTTTGCAAATAGCCAACCAATCTGACTTATCTTGTCGTAAGCTAGGAAAACGGACATAATACACCTAGATCGCTTGCATTACCAACACGAAAGGTTCAAAATGTCAAAATCTTCTTCGCTTGTTAATTTCAACTACATTGTATTAGCTATGCACTTTTGTACTAACATTTAGAGTTGGATCAAACCACTAACACTTAAATATCATAGTTCGCTTTATTGGTAATGCAGGGTACTCAATTCTAAGTATCTTAATAATTTTGCCATAGTAATCAATCAATTCTCCCTGTATGCAAACTCCACTATTTATTGTTGCGATACTATGACCATGATATTTTGTATGATATTTGTATCCATTAATGAAATACATCGGATATGATTTAACAGTTTACAAAGGTCCCTTCGCAAGATCACATATGAACTTGTTCTTTATTAAATTTTCTAAGGCCTATAGAAAAGAAAATATCATATTAAACAGTATACTATGTCATTTAAACACTTAAATCTTATAATTACATCATTTCAATATCTGTAAGTAAAAACTTACATATTGCTCAAACCATCGAGGAAAGTGTCTTCCAACTTCTTTATTGATATCATCCTGTAATTTGTCAGGCATGAGCTCGCATAACAATTCTCCATATAATCTAAAAACATTATTATATATTCTAGTTGTGAATAACACTAAATTTCAAAACTGAAATAATGACTTCGTACTTACTGCACGAAAGGTTGAACCTCTTCATAGTTCAATAAAATGTAACCATGGGCAGCTTCAATTTATTCCTCTGGTAACATTCTTCTTATTGAACGTTTATATGACTGTCCAGGATATGTGAAAATGGATAAGTTACCATTAACATCACTAATTCCGCCCCATTGTCATTATGGGGAACTTTTCTTTCTCTTGTGTGAACATGCGGCCTAAAATAACGTGAACAAAATGTACTAGCTTCCTCCACTCAATAAACATTACATATCGAACCTTCAACTCTAGCCTGGTTCTTTACATTTTTCTTCAAGTGATGCAAATACCTATTTGAGTGAATAGGGCTATACGAATTTAGTTATGAAAACATGATAATATGACTTTAATTACAATCATTTTTTTTAATTACGTACCTCTCAAATGGATACATCCAACGATATTGGATTGGACTGACTAGTTTAGCCTTATGTGCTAAATGGACAGGTAGATGCTTCATATAGTTAAAGAAACTTGGAGGAAATACCCCTTCTAACTTGCACAAAATTACTAGAATTTTCCTTTCCAATTTTTCCATTTCGGCCAACTTAATTTCAGATGATATTAAGTTTTTGAAAAACAAACTAAATTCTATTATTGTTCCCAAACCTTATTCAGTAGCAACTCCCGAAATACAATTAGAATTAGCCTTTGCATAAACATATGACAATCATGACTTTTTATCCCAAATAATTTGTACTTCGGCATGTCCACACACCTTGCCAAGTTTAAAACATAACTATCGGGAAACTTTAGACTTTTCAACCATTCACGCAATATTTCCTTCTACTTTTTATCCAAAGTATAACATGCTTTCGAATATTTATCGATATGAAGATCTTTATGTAACTCATTCCTTCTACAAAAAAGCTTCAAATCAGCTCATGATTTTGCATTGTCTTTTGTCCTCCCTTCAATGTTCATTATGGTATTGAACAAATTGTCAAAAATATTTTTTTAATATACATCACATCTAAATTATGATGTATCAAATTAGTTTTCCAATATGGCAAATCCTAAAAGATGCTTCATTTTCTCCACCCAAAGTTTCTACTAATGCTTGTGTTAATTTTATCAGCTTCAAATTCTGTAACTTTCAGCAAGCCTAATTCCTCAATCTCTTGCAATATCTCTTCACCAGATTTGTCAGGGGGAAGAGGTGTTTTTACCATCCTGTTCTTAATGAACTTTTGTTTATTACGCCTAAATGGATTATCTAAAGTAAGAAATTCTCTATGGTTATTAAACCAACATATTTTGCCCCCGTTTGGAAGATAAAACACATCAAAATCATTACCACAATAAAGAAAAGCCATTTTTCCTGCTGTGCTCCATCCAGATAATATGGCATATGCTAGAAAATCACTAATTGTCCATATCAAAGCTGCTCTCAACATAAAATTTTGTTTCATAAAGACATCATATGTCTCAACACCATATTCCCAAAGATACTACAATTCAGATATCAATGGTTGTAAGAAAACATCAATTTTATGCTTTGGATTCGTAGGCCCTGACACAATCACTATTGAGAACATATATGCTTTCTTCATACACGTCCATGGAGGCAAATTATAAGGAGTAATTATGACTAGCCATAATGAATATTGCTGGCCGGATTGACCAAAAGGTTGAAATCCATCCGTCGACAATCCCAACCTAACAATTCGACTTTCAGCTGTAAACTCGTAATGGGTGTCATTGAAATGTTTCCATGCCAATGCATTTGATAGATGACTCATAATTCTATCTTCCTATTCGTGTTCATTATGCCATCTCATGTGAGATGCAGTAACATCAGAAGCATATAATCGTTGAAGTCTCGGAGTTAGCAAGAAATAATACATCTGCTTCCACGGTATTAACTTTCCTTTCATAGAACTCTTTCTAGGCTTGAACCTTGATTTGCCACAAAATTTACACTCATGTAATTCCATATCATCACCCCAATACAACATACATCCAAATTTGCAACAATCAATCTTTACAATGGGTAAACCAAGACCCTTAATAAGTTTCTTCATATTGTAAAAAATATCAACCATTGTGTGAGCAGAAGGCAATGATTCATTATACCATCCAAGAATTTTATCAAAACTATGATCAGAAATATGCCATTCAAACTTTATGTTCAAGATACGAGCAATTGAAGACAATTGAGTAATTGTCTAACAATTTGGCTACAATTCTTAGTCAGCTGAGTGTAGTAAGTCAAAAAATTGTTTGGATTAAGGGTTGGGTTCTTCTTCAAGATTTTCTATATTTTCCTGAAAGCTATAACCGCCTGCATCATAAACTATTTGTATATAAGGATTTTCATTTGTATCCATATTATTTGTTCTAAATCCAATCCCCCCTTCAAACTCATTGAAGCTAACTGAAAATTATTCTTAATTACTCCTTGAGGTACTACAAATCAACGGTTCCCCATGTCGTGTCCATTGAAAATAATTGGGGACAAACCCTCTTCTTAACAAATACCCGTTCACTTCATCAATATGAAGGAAACGAATGTGTTTGCATTTTTTTCATAGACATCTGATCTTTGGCCCATCCATATATGCAGGTTGAGAACATGCATAATAAATAAAAGCTTCCACTCCGTCAATAAATTCAGGATTAATGAAACCATCGCGTGATAATCGTTTATACATCCAAGATCTATCAACATTGCTCATTTATGCAAAACTGTTAATTTAAATCAGTGATTCCATAGTTGGTATCCTTCATGGCGCCCCAAACTTTACCATCCTACGGGTTTATTATGGAACGAATTTAACGTCTATGAAACGTATTACTTCCTTTTGCTAATACTGTGTTTGCATTAATGACATTGAAGTTGAGGTATTAATCGTAGTAATTAATCACCTACAATTAATCGATCAAATTAATCACCTACAATTCGTATTACATATGAAACGTATTACTTCCTTGTACTAATACTGTGTTTGCATTAATCACATTGAAG
>JANZXP010014098.1:0-13910 GCA_027576715.1 Erythroxylum flavicans
TCATGTTCTTTCAATTCTAACTAACTCCATAAGCTTTTCTAACTTACTCTAAATTTCTCCTTTTTAATCCATCAATCTAAAAAAAATTTTACACTAAAAAACATTATAATTAATACCTAATCACAATAAATTAATCAAAACAAACCTCAAAAAGAACTTAGCATAATCTTGTTAGTAAGAAAAGAATCGGGGTCCAACATGAATTGATTAATGATGCCTTTCTAGTTGAGAATATATGGTCTGTTAAGGAAAATGTTCCTTGGTTTACTGATCATGTTAATTTTTTGGTGTATAACATTATTCCTAATGATTATTCATACCATAAGAGAAGGAAATTCTTATATGAGATAAGGAATTACTTTTGTGAAGACCCATCACTCTTGAGAAGGTGTGTTGCTGGAATAATTAGAAGATGTATACTTGATGAGGAGATGCGGTCAATACTGTATCATTGTCATGCTTCTCCTTATGACGGACAACATGATGCTAACAAAACGGCGACAAAGGTTTTACCATCCAGTTTTTATTGGCCTACTCTTTTTAAGGATGGTAAAACTTTTTTTATGATATGTAACAGGTGTTAAAGAACAGGGAACATTGGTAGGAAGCATAAGATGCCTCAGTTAGGGATTTTAGAGGTTAAACTCTTTGATGTATAGGGTCTGGACTTTATGGGACCATTTATAGTATCCTTTGGTAATGACTACATCCTTGTGGTGGTTGGTTATGTATCTTAATGGGTGGAAGCCACAACTTTGTCAAACGACACTAGAGCTAGTGTTGTCAAATTTGTCAAGAAGCACATATTTTTAAGATTTGGAGTTCCAAGAGCTATAATCAGTAACAATGAGGTACACTTTTAGAATCATCAATTTAAATCTCTTTTGGAAAAATATAAGTGTCATTTTAAGTTTGAAACCATCAAACCAGTGGGTAAGTTGAGGTGTCGAATAGGGAAATCACGCAAATTTTGGAGAAAAATATTAATACCTCATGATGCTCTTTGAGCGTACAGGATAGCATACAGGACTCCCTTAGGCATGTCCCCATATAGGTTAATCTTTGAGAAATCTTGCCATCTTCCGGTTGAAATTGAGCACAAGGCATTATAAGCAATCCGGAGGTTGAACTATGATCTCAAGGAAGCTAGATAAAGGAGACTAATGGAGTTAAATGAACTAGATGAATTTTGCCTAGATGTTTTTGAGGATGCTCGAATATATAAAGAGAGAACCAAGGCTTTCCACGACAAGCATATCCTTTTGCAAGAATTTAGACCTGGTTAAAAAGTTTTACTATTAACTCTCATTTAAAATTTGTTCAAGGGAAATTGCAGTCGAGATGGTATGGACCTTTCGTGGTAACCAAAATATACCCACGTGGAGCTGCAGAGATTGGAAGGGATGAACAAAAGCCCATTATGGTCAATGGGCTACGACTCAAGCACTATTTTGAGGGAGAGATGGTTAGATATATTTTCACCATCACATTCCACAATTAATAACTGAGTACATTAAATTTAGCGCTTATTGGGAGGTAACGCAAAATTTCTAGCTCTTTTTGTTATTTTATTAATTTGACTTTTCTTTATATCTTCTTATTCTAGTTTACTGTGTGTTGTATAGGGTCAGTGTTTATGAGACATCCCAATGACACCTCCTATTAGCATGAGGAATAGCTTGATCACGACTCATCGATCCTAGAGGTAAGACCCATATGAAGTGTGGTGGAGGTAAGTTGCAATGTCTCTTTGTTTCATTTAATACTTTTATGTTACTTTCATTCATCCATCATGCATATAGTCTGATGGTATCATTGTATACTTCAAAGGGGCAAAATAGGAAGTGAATTATGTAAGATGGCACCAATTTTCTGAATTGGGTTTGTTTCAAAAAAGCTTCACAAATAATATCCGTTCAATAGACATTCAGTCCGCCTAATGGACTCAGAAAGATCAATGTGGCCTAGAAACTCGTAAATGTCCATTTAGCAGACATTAAGTCCGCATAACGGACATGATCCTTATTCGCTTAAGGTTGCACGCACTAAGTTTTACTAATTATAACCTTGGTAATTACCACAAGTGTATGAGTCATGCACGTAATACCTAAGGTGTCGATCCCACAAAGAAGGGAACTAGTCTTAAAATCTAATGGCAGCTAATTTCACAATACCTAATTAAACAACTACGACAGAAATTAAAATTAATCAAAAATCAAAAATGAGAAATTAAAGCACCAAAAGAATGAACAAAAGGCAACTCACACAATCTGAAATTCAACCTAGAAGTGACCAATTAAGAGAAATAGGGAATTTATTTGAAACTAAAGAAAATCTACCCAATTATGTAATTCCCAACTTAACGGGCCTAAACGATCCTAGGGTGAATTACTCTCTCTCGAGTTATAATTCTTAACCCTAATTGATAATCCCTAATTCAACTTATAGAAATTGCGATCTCTCAATCTGCAATTGATCCAAAACCTAAATTAGTTCAAAAGTTGTCTATTAACCTACCGAGAGTCTATGTTCGATCTCTCATTATACGACTCTATCGGTTTAGTTCAACTCTCTACCTATCGATTTACCTAACTTTCATTAGCCTAAATCGATGATTTTCACTGACTCACCCTCTCATCTTATTGTCAAGTTATGAAGAATCGAAATTGAATCATAAATAAATTGAAATAAAACACAATCAAATAAATTTTATTAATCTCAAGAACAAAAACTGAAGGTGAGTTTAAACAAAAAATATCAACACTCAGTGACTATATTTCTAATCAATATCCAAATCTTGTATATTAATGAAATCGAAATAAAAAATAGAAAACACTATCGAAACGGATCTCAGAGGTCTCGACTACGAGAAACTGCCTATTCCGGGAAGTATGTCGCATCGAACGTATCTCCGTACCTCTCTTCCTTCGTCTCCTTCCTTAATCATTTGATGTTTATCTAGGTGTCTCTAAGATTTTTTTGTAGAATCTCACTTTCTATATAGCTCTCTCAACTCTCTAATGACTGTCGTTGGCTACTAGATATTGTTTTATTTATTTTTTAATAGCCCTAGGTCAAACTCGGGGTCAAAACGGTCTAAAAAATTACCCAAAAATTGAGTTTTCGTGTCAGTATGACACAGGGCATGATCGTGGCCCTGCCTACCATGATCGTGGCCAGCACTTTTTCCTTTCTGTCACATTCGTGGCTTGAAGTGCACAATCATGGCCTAACTTAATGCTCTCTGTCATGATCGTGGCTCCTGGTGCACGATCGTGGCCTGGCTGCTGCTGGCTCTTCCCTCTTCTATCACGATCGTGGCGACTATGCACGATCGTGGCCTATATCTTTTTGCCCGAAACTCTTTAAATCTTTATCATTCTTCATCGTTAACCCTGCAACACTAGCACACATATCAAGGTACCTTAAAAATATACAATTTAAGCTCAAATATTCAAACTAACCCATAAAAACACTTAAACACAAAAACTAACCTAATTAAACCCTAAATGCATACTCAACACTTAATTTAACACAAAATGCATAACAAATTAAAAGTTAAAACATCATACAAAACACTAATATCAACATCCCGACACTTAAACGTTTGCTTGTCCTCAAACAAACAAAACAACAACAACTAACAAACCAAACACACCTTTCAATAATATGACAATGGCTTTAATCTTCATGAACTAAATTTATTCTTGGATAAACCCATTCAAATTACGTCAAATCATTACCATGCACAATATATGATCTAGGGGCTTTGAACTAAATATACAACTAACTCAAGACCAAGTGTTAACCTATTTACCCATTTTAATTGTGCACACACATTAATAATTTTTCGATCCCTCAGACTCAGTAACTATTCCTAAGTATAGTTCCATGAAACTTCGAGCCTATTACAAGTCTAATAGTTTTTTTACCTAGGACTTAGCCTTTTGCTCAGAGGCAAGCATTTGTGATGAATGTCAATCTGGTTACTCGACTAAGTCATTTATTAACAGCTTGGTTGAAACGTCATTATAGTCTTTTTATATGAAGGCACACCTTTGTGATGCATGTCGATCCGGTTACTCAACTACATCATGTTTTCAACTAGTTACTAGCTTTATTCATAACCTCAAGGTTAGTGAAATATTGATTATTAAATGCTTATTAAACCCTTTCTTTTAATGTCTACCTTGTTGCTTTAAATTATTCGTTTCCATGAAAAAGACTAGTTAAGCTACTTAACCTAAAAGGCCTCAAATCATAAATGAATGTGACAATCTACAGGGTGCTAAATTAACACTAAGTCCTAATTAGGCTGTACATTTATTCAAGGGCCTCCTAATTCACTAACTTTACAAGCTAATGATCATTCACAACCTAATAAAATATGTCCAAAATTAAATAAATTTCACTCAATCTAAGTGTAAAATGTGAAGACAATAATTAAAGTAACAAGAACAGATAAAATTAAAAATAGAAATAATAATGATAAACTAAAAATAAACATAAAAATAGACCTAAGAAAATAAAATTGAAGAAAATTTTGGGTCAGACTTGGATCCTAAGGTGAGAGTATCCATGGATCACTACAGTTTATTGAAAGTAAACTACTATTACTAAAATTTTCAAACAAAATCTAACTAATTGCTAGTTTGTGATCCTTAGCTTGACCTTTCATTCAGGAGGCATTTTCAAGTAGTCGGAGACAAGGAAATCACTTTCTTATCTGTGGGAAGTGCTCCTCCAAAACATAGCTTGCACCAGTGGCCATTGACTTTAAAAGTCTCTTTATTAGCATTTTCTAATTTGAGAGCTCCATGATCGAAAACTTGAATCACCATGAATGGTCCACTCCGTCTAGACTTCAACTTCCCTGAAAATAGCCTTAATCGGGAATTATATAATAGAACGGTGTCCCCTACTTTGAATTCTTTTTGCTTTAGACAAGCATCATGCCATTTCTTAACCTTTTCTTTGTAGAATTTGGCATTCTCATAAGCATTAAAATGAAACTCTTCGAGTTTGTCCAGTTGTAGAAGTCTCTTTTCACCAGCTTGCTTCCAATCAAAGTTTAATGCTTTGATTGCCCAATATGCTTGATGTTCTAGTTCGACCGATAGATGACATACTTTCTTGTACACGAGTCTGTACGAGGTTGTTCCAATGGGTGTCTTAAAAGCTATCCTATAGGCCCATAAAGCATCATCCAGATTTACTGCCCAATCCTTTCAGGAATTGTTCACTATCTTTACAAGAATTCATTTTAGCTCGCGGTTGACAATTTCCACTTAGCCACTAGTTTATGGATGGTAAATTGTAGCCACTCAGTGGTGTACTCCGTATCGTTTTAGGAGAGGGCATCAAATCTGTTGCAAAAATATGTGCCTCCATCACTTACTATTGTACATAGCACTCCAAGCTGATTAAATAGACGTTTAATGAACTTTTGTACCACCTTCCCATCATTGGTCGGAGATGTTATTGCTTCAGCCCATTGCGAGACATAATCGATTCCCACTAGAATGTGCATGTTCCCCATTGAAGATAGAGATGGACCCATAAAGTTAATTCCCCAGACATCGAAGACCTCTACCTCTTGAATATTTGATAACGACATCTCATCCCTCTTGGATATGTTGCCTATCCTCTAGCATTGTGCCACATAGGTTTGTGCATCCTTAAACAACTGTTGCTAGTAAAATCCACTTTCAAGTATCTGAGCTGCCATTTTGTTGGCTCCATAATGTCCCGCATATTGACCCTTATGACATTGCTTAAGGATGTCTAACATTTCCTCATCCTGAACACAATGTCGCATTAACCCATCTTCACAAGCTCTATATAGGGTTGGTTCATCCCATATATAGCGGTTACAATCATGCATGAACTTCTTCTGTTGTTGGTAAGAGAGATCTGAAGGAAGCTTACCAATGGCCATATAATTGGCGATATCTGTAAACCACGGTGTAGTCAAGCTCTCGAGTAACATTAGAGTTTCATCAGGGAAATTCTCGTTAATATCATTACTTGTCTTGCATTCTCCTCCCTCAAGTCTGGATAGGTGGTCAACTACCACATTTTCAGCTCCCTTTTTATCTCTCACTTCTAAATCGAATTCTTGCAAAAGTAACACCCATCGAATTAACCTAAGTTTTGCATCTTTCTTGTTGAAAAGGTATTTCAATTCTACGTGGTCAGTGAATACAATCACCTTTGATCCCAAAAGGTATTTTCGAAACTTATCACATGCATACACTACTGCGAGTAATTCCTTTTCTGTAATAGTGTAATTCAGTTGGGGTCTTACAAAAGTCTTACTAGCGTAATAGATTGGATGCAACTTATTATCTTTTCGTTGACCCAAAGCGTAACCTATGGCCTGATCACTTGTGTCACACATCACTTCAAACGGCAACGTCCAGTCTAGTGGTGATAATATTGGTGCTGAAATTAATGTCTCCTTTAGAGTATTAAACACAGACATATATTTATGATCAAACATGAAGGGTACATCCTTGGTTAATAGGTTTGTTAAAGGTCTTGTAATTTATGAAAAATCCTTGATTAAACGACGGTAGAACCCAGCATGACCTAAGAATCCTCGCACACCTTTTACATTACTTAGTGATGGGAGCTTCTTTATCACCTTTGTCTTTGCTCTGTCGACTTTGAACACTTTATATGAGATTTTGTGGCCTAGCACTATCCCTTCTTGTACCATAAAATGGCATTTCTCCTAATTCAGCACCAGATGTGACTCTTCACACCTTTAAAGAACTCTATCCAAATTAGTTAAACACGTTTCAAAAGAGTCTCCAAAGATTGAAAAGTCTTCCATGAATACCTCCATTATATCTTCTATCATATCCGTGAAAATTGACATCATGCATCTCTAAAATGAGGCTAGAGCATTGCAGAGTCCAAAGGGCATCTGTCTATATGCAAATGTACCATAAGGGCAAGTTAATGTGGTTTTCTCTTGATTGTCAGGGTAGATGAAAATTTGATTATAGCCTGTGTATCTGTCTAAGAAACAATAGAGCGAATGGCCAGTTACCCTTTTCTATCATCTGTTATATGAATGGGAGAGGAAAGTGATCCTTCTTAGTCATTGAGTTAAGCTTCCAATAATCTATGCATAATTTCCATCCTATGACTATTCTTATCGAAATTACTTCTCCATTTTCTCTTTCTATCACTGCATTCCTCCCTTTTTAGGTATGCATTGTACCAGGCTAACCCACTTACTATCAAAGATGGGATAAATTATCCCTGCATTGAGGAGTTTAAATCTTGACTACCTCCTTCATGCTAAGATTCAAGCTCTATTGACACTCCTACACCGTTTTATAGCTGCCCTCCAAATTTATTTGGTGCATGCAAACATTCGGACTTATTCCTCGAATGTCAGCAATCTGCCATCCGATAGCTTTCATCTGCTTCTTGACAACCTCTACCACCTTATTTTCCTGATGTTTACTCAATTGGTTGGAGATTATTTTTGCTAAGGTTTTACCTTTACCAAGAAAGGTATACCTGAGATGTGCCGATAAAGGATTAAGTTCTAATATCGGAGGCTCCTCTGAAGATGGTGAAGTAGGTGCTTCGATCTGAACTAATTTGTCCTGTTGCACTAGAAAATCTGTCCCCTCTATCTCCTCATCTTCTATAGATTTAGGATTCTGGCATTCATTGTCATCCTTTGCTTCCAAGGACTTCACTTCTGCATTGCAACTCTTAATTTGTTCTTGCAGTTGGTGATCCAATATTTTTACCTTCATGCATGCACTGCTTGTTATTGAACTCTTTAAGGCCTTATTCATATTGAATTCTACCTGATCTTCCCTTATTCAAAGTGTCAATTTACCTTTGTGAACATCAATTATGGCCTTTCCTATATTCATAAAAGGTCGACCCAAGATCAGTGGGCAACTCTTATCTTCTAGAAAATCTAGAACCACAAAATCCACAGGAATAATGAACTTGTCCACTTGCATTAGTACATCTTCCAGTATTCCTAATGGCCTTTTAATGGACTGGTCTACCAATTGAATTAACATTGAGGTAGGCTTGACCTCTCCAAGTCCCAACTTCCTGAATATTGATAAAGGCATAAGATTGATGCTAGCTCCCAAATTGCACAAACACTTAGTGAATTCCAATTCACCAACCGCACAAGGAATTGTGAAACTTCCTAGATCTTTTAATTTTGAAAGCATTTGACTAGTGACTATTGAATTGTAAGTACCAGTTAGGGATACTATTTGATTATCCTCCCAAGTACGCTTCTTAGATAGTATATCCTTTAAAAATTTTGTGTATTTTAGCATATGTTTTAACGCCTCAACAAATAAGAGATTTATCTGTAGCGTCCTTAACTTTTCAATAAACTTTGTAAATTGTTCATTTAACTTCTTCTTTTGTGGTCATTGAGAAAAAGGTACCTTGGGCTGATATGGTGGAAGTGCAACATACGAAGGGTATTTGCTCATGTCCACTTCTTTGTCCTTTTCTTGATTCTTCTCTACTGGCTCGGTAGACTCCTCTTTGGTCCTTGTGGGCGGTTTAATTTCCTTCCCACTCCAAAGTCTGATAGCCTTTAGTTGTTCTTTTGATTTTTTTCCTAAATTGCTAAGAACATTTCCAAACTTCTACATAGAAAAGGTGCCTGTAAGTTGACTCATTTGGGCTTCTAAATTATGAATGGAAGATGCATGCCTCTTGGTGATTTGCTTAAATTTATCTTCCATTTTCTTGTGTGCATCATCTAAAGTCCCAAGAATATTTAGAATTCTGTCTAATTTAGCTTCCATCGAGCTTCGATTGTCCTTAGGGTTGAACTGCCCTCTATTATTATTGTTCGACTAGGAGAAGTTAGGGTGATTCTTTCACCTAGGGTTATATGTGTTGAAGTAGGGATTACTACCCTCTCTGCGACCAAATTGGGCTCCCATATAATTAACTTACTCCAGGTTATCATCTCTTATCAGATAGCAGTCCACTATATCATGATCCAATTGGCCGTATAGTTCACACTTCAATTGTATGGCCTTCACCGTAGCTGAAGATGACACCTTCATACTGTTAAGTTGTCACGTCAAGTTACCGATCTTAGCTTGCATTTCCATCATCTGATTGACAGCGACAACTCCCTTCTGCTCCCTAAAGTTAGTAGGTTGCCTACTACGTTCACTAGCCCATAAATAGCTACTGCTGGCCATCTCCTCTATTAACTCCTTTACTTCATTGACCGTCTTTCTCATTAATGATCCTCCCGATGCCGTATCAATGGTGTCTCTAGTATATGGGTTCACTCCGTTGTAGAATGTCTATAGCAGGAATTCCTTTGGTAAGTTATGGTGTGGGAATCTCCTTTGTAGATCCTTGTAATGCTCCCACGCTTCATAGATAGACTCCCTATCACCTTGTTGGAAATTTGTGATTTCCTTAATAATTTTGGTAGTCTTTGTTAATAGGAAGTATTTATCTAAGAAAGCACACACTAACTGGTCCCATGTTGTAATTGCTCTCAATAAGTGATACCAAGCTGTCACTCTATCCCTAAGCGTAAAAGGAAACAACCTAATCCTCACAACGTCTTCTGAGTGATACCGAAAAGTATCACAGATCTCTAGAAAACTCACGATGTGAGCATTCGGGTCTTCATTTGTAAGTCCATAGAATTGGATGTTCTGCTGAAGCATGTTCAGGAGGGCTGGCTTAATTTCAAATGAGACCACTTGAATAAGCGGTCTAGCTACTCCTTGGTTCGCAGGATTGAACCCTGGCCTTATGAAATCCATGAGGGTCCTCTGTTTTTGCCTGCCAAGGTTGACTTCTTGATCCATGTTTCTTTGGAACTCCTAGGCCATTTGTGCTTTCTCAAACTCTTCTTCTTCTTCTCACCGAGCTTTCCTAAGGGTTTGTCCTAAATGTGTTATGTCTAAATCTGACGTCTCAATTGCGAGTCTTGAACCCCTCGTGACTCTTGTGTTCATACAAGAGCACAATTCCTATGTAAAACTAACGAAAAATAAAATCAAAAATTAAAAACTATCCTAATGCCTTAAACTATAGAACTAAATTGCCTTCTCCAGTAATGGTGCCAAAACTTGTTCGCTCAAGGTTACACACGTTAAGTTTTACCAATTATAACCTTGGTAATTACTGCAAGTGCACGGGTCATCCACGTAGTACCTAAGGTGTCGATCCCGTAAGGAAGGGAACTAGTCCTAAAATATAATGGCAGCTAAGTTCGCAATACCTAATTAAACAACTACTACAGAAATTAAAATTAATCAAGAATCAAATATGAGAAATTAAAGCACCAAAAGAATGAACAAAAGCCAACTCACACAAATAATCTAAAATTCAACCTAGAAGTGACCAATTGAGAGAAAGGGGGAATTTATTTGAAACTAAAGAAAATTTACCCAATTATGTAATTCCCAACTTAACGGGCCTAGACGATCCTAGGGTGAATTACTCTCTCTCTAGTTATAATTCTTAACCTTAATTGATAATCCCTAATTCAAATTATGGAAATTGTGATCTCTCGATCTACAATTGGTCCAAAACTTAAATTAGTTCTCCAGTTGTCTATTAACTGACCAAGAGTCTATATTCGATCTCTCGTTACACGACTCTACCAGTTTGATTCAACTCTCTACCTATCAATTTACCTAACTCTCGTTAGCCTAAATTGATGATTTTCACCAGCTCACCCTCTCAGGTTATTGCCAAGTTATGAAGAATCAAATTTGAATCACAATTAAATCAAAATAAAACACAATGAAATAAATTTTATTAATCTTAAGAACAAAAACTCGAAGGTGAGTTTGGACAAAAAAGTCAACACTCAATGACTATATTTCTAATCAATATCCAAATCTCATACATCAATGAAATCGAAATAAAAAAATAGAAAATACTGTCAGAATGGATCTTAGAGGTCACAACTAGGGGAAACCGCTTGTTCTGAGAAGTATGTCACGTCAACCGTATCTTCGTGCCTCTCATCCTTCGTCTCCTTCCTCAATTGCTTGATCTCTCTCTAGGTCTCACACGAAATTTTTTGCAGAATCTTATTTTTTGCACAGCTCTCTTGGCTCTCTAATAATTGCCGGTGGCTACTAAGTATTATTCTATTTATTCTATAGCAGCCCTAAGTCAAACTCAAGGTCAAAACGGTCCAAAAAATCACCCAAATTTTGAGTTTTCGTGTCAGCTCGACACAGGGCACGATCGTGGCCCTACCTGTCATGATTGTGGCTAGCACTTTTTCCTTTCTGTCATGATCATGGCCTAACTGGATGCTCTCTGTCATGATTGTGGCTCCTGGTGCACGATCGTGGCCTAGCTATTGTTGGCTCTTCCTCTTCTGTCACGATCGTGGCGACTATGCACAATCATGGCCTATGTCTTTTTTCTCGAAACTCTTTAAATCTTCATCATTCTTCCCCGTTAACCATGCAACACTAGCACACACATCAAGGTACCTAAAAATATACAATTTAAGCTCAAAGATTCAAACTATTCTATAAAAGCACTTAAACACAAAAACTAACCTAATTAAACCTTAAATGCATACTCAACATTTGATTTAACACAAAATGCATAACAAATTAAACCCTAAAACATCATACAAAACATTACTATCAACCCCGCACTCTCATTTAAGGTGCAATTTTCTCCATTCTTCCCTTCATTCTCTCCATTTTTCCCCACGTTCTCTTCTTCCTGATTTCACACCATTCAAATATCAGCCTAGACTTGTATTTTTTTTCTCTTCCCATTCGACTATACCATCTCACGACCTTCCAAAATACCCAAATCCTAACCTCGTCAATTGTTTTTATTTTGCTTTATTATGCCAAATTACCGCCTAGAGCAACACCATTCGTGTTCGTTGAGGTTAGCAGTTCTTTTGAGGTTTCGGGCTGATTATATGCAATCTCCACTTCAATTTGGCATAGGGTATATGTTCTTTCACAATTATGGGAAAAATTATAGATGAAATTTTTTAGATTGAAGAATATATGGATTTGGGAATTTTTATAGCAGTTTTGTGAATTTGTTTCTAATATTTATATTTATGCTTAATGTGGAACTCCAATGTTGCCAATTCATGTATGATGATGATTTTGCCCTAGATTCTTGTCACTTTGTAAGTTTGTTGGGTCTGTTGGTTGGTATTGTGTCTGATCCTCATAGCTTTTGATGCTTAAAATTATCTACTCCCTATGATTCTGATCAAGGGTAATTTTATTGGTTACATTGTCTAAAGTCGGGGGCTTTGAATACTAATCCTGGTAACATTAGTTCTTTCTGCTGCTTTGTTGAGATTGATACTGGTTATGTTGTTCTTATTCAATATCATAAATTAAGCATATTGCGAGGAAGAGTAGTGCTTTTTTATTTTGTATTGAATTATCATACAATTTCTATTAAAAAAATTTAACCTTTGTTTTGTGTAGTTTTTCATTAACTAAATTTGCATATTTTCATCATGCATGTTTGCGTACTTATACATCTTCATGCATGTTTGCATACTTATACATCTTTCACATTCTAATTGTCATTATAATCTAATTTAACAAGTTAATTGTATTATAGGTAAGATATTCTTTAGATCTCTAATCTTAAATAAGATGCATAATATGGTTAAATTGATTACATACCTTGTCACAATTGGATGTTATAATGCTAAATTGATTAAATGAGCATGCTAATGAGTAAACATCACTGAGTGAGCTATTTTGAGCCTAAAGGATTGTACCCAATCCTATTTTTCTTATGAGTGATATAATTTTCTCTTCTATGTATGTTTACTTCTAGAACTTGCGTTGCATCTTTTCCAGGTTACATAATCATACTATGGTATGTTCACAAAAGTGATAAAAGGCACTAGGATTGAGCTTGAGCCAAATAGCTAACTCTTTTTTATATCAATACCCTAGTGAACCTTTTGTGCCTATTGATTGTATTTGAGCTTTTTTCTTTTTAAACCTATTCCAAAGAACCTTAAACCAAGAAAAACAAATTTACCCTTATTCGATGGTTAGTAAAGCTATAACTGTTGTGCATTCAATATTCTTATTGATAGGTATACAAAGGAAGAAGTGCGGGGGTGTTTTTTATGGAAATTGAAGGAGTGCTCTATAAAAAAAGAAAAAGTGAAAAAGTGAAAAAAAAGAAAAGAAAAAACTGGCATCTAAATGGTATTTTTGAAAAGTTTGGCACGTTCACTTCAGATTACAAGGTGAAAAATGATGGAAATTTTGATAATAGAGTTAGTGGAGTTTCCTAAGTATTATCGTTATTGGGTAAGTTCTTAGTAAAAATTTGCCAATGATGATTGTAATATTTGCAGTTTTTGCTTTACTAATTATTGGATGTTTAAATTCCTATCCTTTCTTTCTTAGCCTACTTTACCCCGTGGCCCCATTACAACTAAAGGAATAAAGACATTTTTTATTCATAGATATGCAACATCCCACTATCATAAGGTACATACCTAAGCTTTTAGGAACATAACCTACGATAATGGTATGTTGCAGTGATAACAATTATAACTTACACATGGCAACATCTAACATACTCCAAAATTGTTTTAACTTTCTCTTAAAACATACGCTTCATTCATTTATAAACTTACACTGTTCTTATCAACAAATATTTACAAACCTATACAAGGTCTAACAAAACTACAAAATAACAACAACTATATTCTTACGGGAGTCAGCTGACAGAACTCTGATCCATTTCTCTATCCACAGAAACTTTATATCCTGACTAAAACTTAAGTCTCCTGTCTCGTACATGAAAAGCCATAGTGCAATTTTTGATGAGTTTTGCGAACTCAATGAGTGAACCATCATTGATGAATTCACCGGATTACACAAATACAA
>JANZXP010014155.1:0-13907 GCA_027576715.1 Erythroxylum flavicans
CTGTCTCTCCCTCATAATCTGCAAAACCAATCTCAGGTGCTCAGTATGCTCCTGTCTACTCCTCGAATACACCAAGATATCATCGATAAAGACAATCACAAACTGATCCAGGTAGGGCTGAAAGACCTTATTCATCAAGGCCATAAAAGCTGCCGGGGCATTAGTCAACCCAAACGGCATCACCAGAAACTCGAAGTGCCCATACCTGCTCCTGAATGCACTCTTGGGTACATCAGCCTCAGCTATCTTCAGCTGATAATACCCTGACCTCAGATCCAGCTTAGTAAACACCTGAGCCCCCTGCAACTGATCAAATAAGTCATCGATCCTAGGCAGTGGATACTTATTCTTCACTATCACCCGATTCAGCTGCCTGTAATCGATGCATAATCTAGGATTTCTGTATGTACAGTCTGTACAATTGATGTATAAAACTGTTGATTTTGAGAAATGAAAAGAGGAAGACCTTGGTTTTAAAAATCTTGTGATTCATAATTACTGTTTTAATTATTCAATTGATATGATGCCATGTGGGGTAATTATAGTGATCGCACGTAGCACTCTATTATCATAGGATATGTACCGGAATGACCCACGGGTGTTCCGGCGCATACCCTACGGTAATGGGGTGTTACACATATACATAGAGATGTATAGGAAATATGTATGATATTAGTATCTAAATTAATTGATTCACAATCGAATAATCAAGTTGGTCGTTTGATTATGGTTTAGACTGTAGTATTGTGATTTACCTCCTTGTAAGTAAAGGAGTTTACTTCAAGGGAATGATGAGTTTCATATCATGATAGTAGTAGACTATCAGTAATAGCACTGCTAAATGAATCCGGAATCACATATGTCTTTTAAAGAATAAAGTAGGTCGTTACTTTAATCTTAAAACATAAATCTTAGCATTCGTTTATTACGAAACACAATCTTAATGAGTGGTGAACATATGTCTGTTTCATTATAATCCTTGATATGATCGGAATAGATTTTTACAGGGTATGAATCTGGTGTCTACATGCTAGAATTATTATTTGAAACTTACAGCAGGGAACATTCACTTAAATAAAGAGTTTATAATGATATCATTTCTTCTAGATATTTTACGGAGATTGGTGATTAAACTGATGCTAGTAGTTTAAAGGACTAGCTACCCATCAAGTCTTAACATCAAGATTAGATCTTATGTGTTAATCATCATATGGAATGAAACGGGAGATTTAGAAGATAAAGCCAATATAAAGGCAAAATGGTAATTTTTCCCTTTGTTATGTGGATGGCTATAATATGGTCCATGATAGAGCTTGCGATTGGACATCATTTTCTCATAATTTTAAGTAATTTAAGAGTTCAGTGAAGTGTCTCTAATGGAATGAAATTTGGTTAATGAGTCGGAATTAAGTCTAATGAGAATTAAATCAATTTCAGGCTTATTAGAGCTTGAATTATTCAAGTCTAACTAGATTCCCCATTTGGCTTCTGGGAAAATTACCAAATAAAGTAAGCAAAATAAATGGAGGTTATCGTAAAGAAAATGAGACTGTTTGGAGAGAAATAGACGAATTGGATTTAGGCCAATAAGACCGGAGCAATTTAATTAAGAGTTAATTAAACAGAGTTTAAGCCTATAATTAAATGTTAGGCTTACACTAATTAATTGTTAATTATAAGTCTGAAGGATTATTTAATATTGGGCTGGATTTTGTTTTAAATAAAGCAAGCAAGTCTTAGCACCAAGATCAGATCTTATGTGTTAATCACCATATAGAGTAAAACGGGACATCTAGAAGGAAAAACCAATCTAAGGGCAAAATGGTAATTTTACCCTTTGCTGTGCGGATGGCTATAATAAGGTTCATAATAGGGTTTGCAATTGGACATCTTATTTGAAATATATGTTTTCATATTATTTAGTAATTCAAGAGTTCAACTAATTGTCTTTAGTGGAATGACATTTAGTTAATAAGCTAGAATTAATTCTACCGAGATTAAATTAATTCTGGGCTTATTGGAGCTTGAATTATCTAAGTCAAATAAGATTCCCCACTTGGCTTCAAGGAAGGTTATCAAACAAAGTAAGAAATATAAATAGAGGTTTTAAAGACCATGATTTAATGTTCGGCCTGCACTAATTAATGGTTAATTAGAAGCCCAAATGAACATTTAGAAATGGGCTAGACTTTGATTTAATTTGATTAATTAGATTAATTAAATTAAAACAAAATTCTTAAAGAAATGGATGGTGCAATTTTGGTTTTATTAAGGCTTAATGTGCTGCTGCACATTTAGCATTTAATTGCTAAATAAAGATGGTATTTATCATGCTTTATCATCATTAAATGGAGTAATGATCTTACCAGTAAATGGTTTAATGGTTATCTTTTAATGATGGCATATAATGTAACCTTTTAGCCTTCTTTTGATTAAAGATGAAAGATGTGCAATTGATGGATCATCTTCCTTCTTTCATCACTAAAACTGAAATTGACATGACATTTTAGGTTATTGGTCTTTTCATATAGCCATCTTAAAACAAATGAGAAGAGTCTCATTTAATGGATTTTTTATGTTTTGATTAAAGAATGAAGTGATGCATTGGATATTTTCCACTACTTCTTTCTTTTCATGCATAACCGAAATTGACAAGGTACAAGAGAGGTGATCTTGCATTTTTTAGACTCTCTCTCCTTTCTTGCGTACGAAAGGTGTTCTTGCATTTTTTAGACTCTCTCTCCTTTCTTGCATGTGTTGGCCAAAATTTCCATGAGAGGTGTCTCATCTTTGGCTTCTTTCTTCTAAGAAAAATCTCCTCCAAATATTTCTTCTCCTTTATCACCAAAGAATGTTGTTAACCAAGTTGTCCAAGAAGAACAAGTGGTAGATCAGATTGGTTGAGGATACAACAACAAGGAGAAGATACATTGACAAAAGAAAGGATTCAAAAGTAAGGCTAAAGCTAGGAAAGGATACAAGAAGAAGGAGAGGATAGCATAGCGAGGAGTGAAAGTTGTAGCAAAGGAGTCGGTAATATAATCTCCATCTTGTTCTTATGATAATTATTTCCATATACCGTATCATGTATGGCTTGGCATGTTGATTTGGTTATCTTGCTTACACTGTGTTTTGATTTCTAAAAGATTTGAAATCTACAGTTTTAGGAAATCTTGTATGTTTTATTTTCCGATCCAACACGAGGGTCATCTATAAGGCATGGGAATGAGGGATATGCCAATCTTGCTTTAGGGCAAGTGGGAGATCGTTAGAGTTATGACCATATAGTACCCTAGAAAGCAAGTGTATTTACAAATAACTTAATTTTCTTTCAGTTACAATATTGTAATGAAAATTTTTATTATTAATAAAACAAAAGAGTTTAGTTTTATTTGTATGTACATAATATAACTAGTCATAAGGTACCAAGGTTTGTTTGTAAGTAATATACATATATATGGAGGTGTATGGGAAACGTGTATACTATTAGAATCTAAATTGATTGATTCATAGTCAAATAATCAAGTTGATCGCTTCATTATGGTTTAGACTGTAGTGTTGTGATTTACCTCCGTATAAGTAAAGGAGTTTAGCTAAAGGGAATGATGAGTTTCAAATCATGATGGTAGTTAACTATCAGTAATGGCAATATTAAATGAATCTGGAATCACGTAAGATTTTAAAGAATAAAGTAGGACATTAATTTAATCTTAAAACATACACCTTAGCATTCGTTTATTATGAAATATAATCGTGATGACTGGTGAACTCATGTATGTTTCGCTATAATTCTTGATATGATCAGAATGCATTTTTATAAGGTTTCAATTTAGTGTTCGCATGTTGGAATAATTAATTGAAACATGCATCAGGGAACATTCACTCAAATAAAGAGTTAGTAATGATATCATCACTTCTAGATGTTTTATGGAGATTGGTGATTAAATTAGCGCCAGTAGTTTGATGCACTAGCTGTTGGATCGAAAACTTAAGCATGCAAGATTTGGCTAAAACGATAGATTTTAAAAAAAATTATAAATCAAATTTCAGCGGAAGCAATATAACCAAATCAATATGCCAAGCCATGCATGATACGGTATAAGCACCATATTTAACATAAGAACAAGATGGTATAATTATACCAACTCCTTTGCTACAGCTTTCGTCATAGTGCTATCCTATCCTTGAAAATGTAACTTTTCCTTGGTGATGTATCCTCTTCTTATTATCGTATCCTCGACGAATCTGATCTACCACTTGTTCTCCTTGGATAACTTGGTTAACAAGATCCTTTAGTGGGAAAGGAGAAAAAAAGTTGAAGAGATTTTGTCTTAGAAAAAGAAGCCAAAAATGAGACACCTCTCATGCAAATTTTGGCTATCTTATGTAAGATAGGAGAGAGAGACATAAAAATTCAACAATCCAACCATCTGATATAGGTGATGAGCCATTGCACTAGCAGTACAAGTAATTTGCTTTTGCAATATGTTGCTGACAGAAGCTAGAATATAACACTTAGTAGTCTTATCAACATTCTGCCATCGCTCATATTGTTTGACTTGCTCAAGAGTTGAATCTCCATCCGGAGGTGCAAGCTCATATTGGAACTTTGTATAAAATCATGATGCATGTATGCATGATGATAGAGTTAACAAAACTTTAAAAAATTAAAACTTTATACGACGGTTATTTGTCTTATCTATAACGGACTAAGTGACGATGGGCCATCTTATCCATTAAAAGAAAAACTGCGACCCTCCCACTCAAAAAATTACCAAGCATCTTTATGCCTAACCTTTTGAGAAGCTCCATAATTTGGTCCATACTTTCACCAACAGAGCTATAGTGGGTAGGGTATTCACAAAATATATTGAGTGTGTAACCATTTGATTCATCCACTAAAGTTACTTGTAAACCATGCCTCAATGGGAGGTCACATTCACTACAAATAAGTGGACTTATCCTTTAGGAGACCCAAACCACGCAAGATCTAGGATTCATGCCCTCCAGTGATGAGTAATACTTAACCACATGCAAATGGGCCATCATATGGAGACCATGGACTGTCATATGAGCATCCTCTCCCACTCAATCTTTTTGGGCTTTAAGTTTTAATAAATACCATCTTATCTAGATACAATTTATTATCTATCCTATATTGTTTCATTATATATCTCATATATAATGAATGCATGGCAAAGCCTAGGTTGGCAATTTTCTAAATGACATGCAATGACACAATATCACATATTATTTGCATTCATTTATCCATTCATCACATGAACTAATACGCCACTTTTGATTGTCCATCCTAGAAACATAAATACAATTACAAGGCTTTTAGGCCCAACAAAATCTTCTTGGACTTGGATCTTCCGCTTCGAACTCTTCACTCACATGACCCGGCCTATTTGGTAAAAAGTGATGTAATGGCCTTTCTTTTCCAACAAAATTTTGATTTTCACAAAACCGAAATATGTCCAATAGAAAACAAAAATTTTCACTTATTTTTCACAAAAACCGAAGCTTATAAATATGGCATAAAAAATTCAAGCACTTGTAAAAACCAAAACTTTGGATTTTCATAGAACCGAAAAATTTGTTAAAACAAAATTCCAGCCCTTTGGTTTTCACAAAACTAAAATTTGGCCAAGACACCATAATCAAAACCGAAACTTTACCTCCTCATTTCTTCGATCCATGACTTCTTCATCTTCATGATTGCATGATTTTGTACATTACATAATCAAAGAAAACAGAAAAATGAAGCCAAGGAGGAAATATGACGGTGAAAGGCCACCCTCCTTGTTACAAACCAAATGAAGAAAACTTACAAGGTAATTTTATAATCTATGGACAACCAATAGAGCAAAACGTACACCATATATATTTCTATCACATAAAAATATGTAGCATACAAAAAAATTGCCAACCGATGCACACATATACGAACCGAAATCATGCAGAAGAACCTGGCTCTGATACTAATTGTTGGATCGAAAACTTAAGCATACAAGATTTGGCTAAAATAGTAGATTTCAAAACTTCTTTTTAGAAATCAAATTTCAGCAGAAGCAATATAACCAAATCAACATGCCAAGTCATATATGTACCGTATAAGGAAAATATTTAACATAAGAACAAGATGGTAGAATTATAGCGACTCCTTTGCTATAACTTTAACTCCTTGCTGTGATATCGTATCCTCAGCAATGTATCCTTTCCTAGGTGATGTATCTTCTTCTCGTTATTGTATTCTCAACCAATCTGATCTACCAACTGTTCTCCTTGGATAACTTGGTTAACAAGATCCTTCAGTGGGAAAGGAGAAGAAAACTTGAAGAGATTTTGCCTTAGAAAAAGAAGCCAAAGATGAGATACCTCTCACGCAAATTTTAGCTATCTCATGCAAGATAGGAGAGAGAGAGATAAAAATTCAACAACCCATTGTATTATCTCTCTCAATTTCTGTTAAGCCTCAAAGAAAGAAGTGAACTGCATCCAATGCATCACATCCTTCCTTAATCAATCATAAAAAAGCCAATAAATGAGACTCTTCCCATTTGTTTTAAGGTGGCTATATGAAAGACCAATAACCTAAAATGATACATCTCTTTTTTGGTTTTATGATGAAAGAAGCAAGAGGGTCCATCAAACGCACCTCTTTCTTTTTTAATCCAATGAATGCTAAATGGTTACACGCTATAATTAAAAGACAAACATTAAACCATTTAATGATAATGTTATAACTCCATTTAATGATGATAAAGCATGTTTAAAACCATCTTAAATGTAGCAAACCAATGGTAAATGTGCAGCTGCACATTTAGCCTATTAAAACCGAAAATTTGCCTCCTTTTATCTTTAATAACTTTGATTTAATTTAATTAATCAAATTAAACCAAAGTCTAGCCCATTTCAAAATGTTCATTTGGGTTTCTAATTAAAGTAAGCCCAACATTCAATCATAGGCTTTAAAATCTCTATTTGTATTTCTTACTTTGCTTGATAACCTTCCTATAAGCTGAATGGGGAATCTAATTGGACTTATATAATTCAAGCTCCAATAGGCCCAGAATTAATTTAATCTCACTAGAATTAATTCCAGCTTATTAACTAAATGTCATTCCACTAAAGACAATTAATTGAATTCTAGAATTGCTAATTATTATGATAACACAAGTTTGAAATAACATGTCCAATTGCAAACTCTAATATGAACCATATTATAGTCATCCGTACAATAAAGGATAAAATTACCATTTTATCCTTATGCTGACTTTTCCTTCTAGATATCCCATTTTACTCTATATGGTGATTAACAAACGAGATCTCATCTTGGTGTTAAGACTTGATGGGTAGCTAGTCCATTAAACTACTGGCGCTAGTTTAATCACCAATCTCTACAAAACATCTAGAAGTGATGATATCACTATAAACTCTTTATTTTGGTATTCCTTGATACGTGTTTTAATTAATAATTCCAACATGCAGACACTAGATTGATAGTCTGTAAAAATCCATTTCGATCATATCAAGAATTATAATGAAACACATATGAGTTCACCACTCATCAAGACTGTGATCCATCATAAATAAATGCTTAAATGTATGTTTGAAGATTAAAGTAACGACCTACTTTATTTTTTAAAACATACGTGATTTCAAATTCATTTAATAGTGCCATTATCGATAGCCAACTACTATCATGATATGAAACTCATCATTCCCTTGAAGTAAATTCTTTTACTTACATAGAGATAAATCACAACACTACAGTCTAAACCATAATCAAGCAACCGACTCAATTGTTCAACTATGAATCAATTATTTTAGATTTTAATAATATACATGTTTCCCATACATCTCTATGCATATGTATATTACTTACAAAAAAATCTCGGTACTTTATAACTAGTTTTATTATGCTCATACATATAAAACCAAACTCTTTTGTTTTATTAATTATAAATATTTTCATTACAAAAAGTAACTGGAAGAAAATTAAGTTATAAGTAAATACACTTGCTTTCCAAGGCACTATATTTACATAACGCTAACAATATCCCAGTTACCTTAAAGCAAGTTTGACATATCCCTCATTCCCATCCCTACTAGGTGACCGTCAAAACTCTTTTAAGATAGTGTTTTCGTAAATGGATCAGTAAGGTTTTGCTCTTTGGCAATCTTTACCACAATCACTTCAACATGTTGTATTATTTCCTTTATAAGATGATACTTTCTCTCAATGCTTTTGGTAGCTTTATGGCTCTTAGGTTCTTTAGAAATAGCCACTGCCCTACTATTATCATAATGAAGTGTAATAGCCTTTTCTGCTTCAAGAACTACCTCCAAATCATTCAGGAACTTGCGGAGCTAGACTGCTTCTTTTGTTGCTTCACAAGCAGCAACATAATCAGCCTTCACAGTCGAATCAACAACACAAGATTGCTTAATACTCCTTCATACTATGACTCCACCTCCTAAAACAAATATAAAGCCAGAAATTGATTTCCTAGAATCAACATCTGATTGGAAATCAGAATCTGTATATCCCTTCAGAATAAGATTACTTCTAGAGTAAACATGCATTAAGTTCTTTGTCCTACAAAGATACTTCAGTATGCATTTAATCGTAGTCCAATGCTCCATTCCTGGATTGGACTAAAATCTACCTAACATTCCTACTGTGTAACAGATATTTGGTCTAGTGCAAAGCATAACATACATTAAACTTCCAACTGCCGAAGCATATGGAATTTTAAGCATGCATTCGACCTCCTCTTAGGTCTTAGGTGCTTGCTTCTTTGAAAGTTTGATTCCATGTCTAGTAGGTATGGAACCCCTCTTAGAATCTTACATGGCAAACTTATTGAGCATGTTTTCAATGTAGGTTATTTGAGATAAGGCTATCATTTTGTTGTTACGATGCCTTATAAGTTTGATCCCTAGAACATAGCTAGCCTCTCCTAAATCCTTCATTGGGAGCTGTTCATTCAACCATCCCTAAATTGTAGATAACATTCCTACATCATTCCCAATGAGAAGAATGTCATAAACATGTAGGATTAGGAAAATAACCTTGTCGTCTTGTATCCTTTTATAAACACACGGCTCATCTTGGTTTTGTATGAACCCATAAGTTTTGATAAACTTATCAAACCTAATGTTTTAAGACCTAGATGCTTGCTTAAGCCCATAAATGGACCTCTGCAATTTGCATACCTTATGCTCATTACCTAGCTCAATAAATCCTTTTGGTTGGGCCATATAAATGGTCTCCTCAAGATGCCCATTAAGAAATGTGGTCTTGACATCCATTTGCCATATTTCATAATCGAAATAGGTTGTTGTGGCCAAAAGAATTCTGATGGACTTAAGCATGGCAATTGGAGAAAAAGTCTCCTCATAGTCTATACCCTCCTGTTGAGTATAGCCTTTAACTACCAATCTAGCTTTAAAGGTCTCTACCTTTCCATCTAATCCTCTTTTCCTTTTATAGATCCATTTACACCCTATGGTTTTACATCTAGTGGTGGAGCTACAAGGATCTAGACTTCATTGGCGTACATGGAATCTATTTTCGATTCCATCTCCTTGAGCCATTTTTATGCATCAACATCATTAATAGCCTATGTATAAGTAATGGGGTTCATTTCTTCTTAGTCTGAGATGGCTATAATGTCTTCTCCTAGACCTAGATACCTATCTAGTTGTCTCACAACCCTCCCACTACATCCAAATATTATTTGATGTTTAGGTTGCTCTTTCGATTCAAATCTTGAATCCATTTCGACATCATGTTCTGCTATATCAAAATCAACTCTTATTTTAGATAAAATAGCTAACTCCCTCAGTACTACCTCACTTCTTCCTTTGTGATTTCTTATAAACTCTTCCTCTAGGAAGGTTGCATTTGTCGACACAAATACCTTTTTATCCTAAGGACTGTGAAAATAGTACCCATAGGATATCCTACAAGCAAACATACTTCTGACCTTAGTTCCATCTTTGTAGATTCAGGCTTAAGAACATGGACTGGGCAGCCCCAAGTCCTTAAGTGCCGCAATGAAGGAACTCGGCCAGGCCACAACTCCCTAGGTATTTTAGGCACCGATTTGGATGGAGAAAAGTTAAGAAGATAAGTTACTGTTTGTATAACATATTCCCAGAACAATTTTGGAAGGTTAGCGTAGGACATCATTGTTCTTACCATTTCTAATAGAGTCCTATTTCTCCCCTTAGCTACACCATTCTGTTGAGGTGTTCGAGGAGCTGAAAAATTGGAAACAATTCCGTTGTCAATTAAATATTGTTGGAACTCACTCACCGCCTCGCTCCCATTGAAGTTGTTTTAATGGCTTGCCTAGCTGCTTCTCAACTTTAGCTTTGAATTCTTTGAACTTTTCAAAGGACGCATTCTTTTTATGAATCAAATACAAATAGACATGTCTAGAGTAATCATCTATAAAGTTTATGAAGTATCCATAACCTCCTTTAGCTTGTACGTTCATGGGCCCACACATATCAGTATGTACCAGGTTCAACGTAGATTCAGATCTGTTTCCTTTGGAAGGAAATAAGGCCTTGGTCATTTTTCCTTCAATACAGGATTCACAGGTGGATAATGGATCATTATCTAAGCCCATAAGGATCCCATCCTTTACTAACCTGTTAAGTCTTTTCTGACTGATATGACCTATTCTTAAGTGCCAAAAATATTTTGAATTAATGTTAGAGACATTGGATTGTTTTGGTTTTATCAATTCTATAATGTTTAGTGAGCCTATAATAGGTTCTACAAAAAACAATCCCTGTTTAATTATTGCATTACAAATAAAATCCTTATTCTCATATATTGAAACAACATTTTCAAAATATAAGAAATAACCAGATTTTATTAAACAAAAAACAAAAATCATGTTCATTACAACCATTAGGATATAATATACATCCTCTAAATATAACCTATGACCACTAGGAAAGTCCAAGATAAGTACTCGTACTGCTTCTGCTGAAACATAGGATCCATCCGCTATCGTGACTTGAAACTAGCCTTTAGGTAGTCTTTTCCTTTGTTGAAACCCCTGTATGGAATTGCAAATATGGTCAATGGCTCTTGAATCTAATATCCAATAATCAGATGAATCTGCAACATTTCTAGTTCTTAACAAACTTAGGAAACCTATACCTTGTTTGCTCTTGAGGATCTCAAGGTAAACCACGTAGTTTCTCTTTCAGTGGCCCTTCTCACCATAGTGGAATCACTTTCCCTTGGTGTCCTCTTTGGCCTTCTTTTTCATGGATTGGGCCTTGACCCCTGTTTGGGCCTTGCCTTTCTTTGTACCCTTCTTCTTTTGCTTGTCTTTACCCTTAAGCTTAGAAGAAGAAGCCACATGAGCCTCTGGCCCATTGGCTCTGATATTTAATATCTCCTCCGTATTTTAGAGGGTATTCATCAACTCACTCAAAGTGTAATTCTTGGTGTTGAGCTCATACTTAAACTACTGAAAAGAAAAGTTTAAGTTGTTGATGATCATGATCATCTGTGTTTCCGCATCCATTTCTGCCCCAAGCAACTCGCCCTCATTAATCGCAGAGATTACTTCAAGCATGTAATCCCACACTGATTCACTAAGCTTTTGTTTGAGATTGTGAAAGGTTTGGATAGCTTTCACCTTTACAGACCTGGTCCTCACACTAAACATCTCATGTAGATGATGGACCATTGCACCGGCATTTTGCATACCTGCAAGTTGCTTCTGTAGCATAGTGCTGATAGAAGCCAGAATATAGCACTTAGCAGTCTTATCAGCATTCTGCCATCGCTTATATTGTTGGACTTGCTCAGGAATTGATTTGTCACCCGGAGGTGCCGGTTTATTGTCCGTTAATACCTATGAAATTATTTCGTAATGGAGGATGATGTCGAGGTTACGTCTCCCTTCATTAAATTTTTCTCTGTTTTCCAATTTGTTATTACTCAAGAGCATTGTGAGTGGATTCATATTGTGATAATAATGTCTGAAAATATAAATTATTAAAGAATGAGCATACTAGTCAAAATCATTGGAACTTTGTATAAAATCATGATGCATGTATACATGATGATAGATTTAACAAAACTTTAAAAAATTAAATCTTTATATGATGGTTATTTTTCTTATCTATAATGGACTAAGTGACAGTGAGCCATCTTATCCATTAAAAGAAAAAAATGGGACACTCCCACTCAAAAAGCTGTCAAGCATCTTCTTGCCTAACTCTTTGAGAAGAGACATAATTTGGTCCATGCATGTATCAACAGAGCTACGGTGGCTAAGTTATTGATAAACCATGTTGAGTGTGCAACCATTTGATTCATCCACTAAAGGTACTTGCAAACCATGCTTTAGTGAGAGATCACATTTGCTATCAATGAGTAGACTTATCCTTTAGGAGACCCAAACCATGCAAGATCTAGGATTCATGTCCTCCGGTGGGAAGTAACACTTCACCACATGTAAATGGATCATCACTTGGAGACCATGAACTCTCACATGAGCATCCTCTCCAACCCAATCTTTTCCAATCTTTAAGTTTTAGTTAATCCCATTTTGTCTAGATGCAATTTATTAACCATCCTCTATTGTTTTATTATATATCTTATACGTAATGAATGCATGGCAAAACCTAGGGTTGACAATTTTTCTAAATGGCATACATTAACATAATATCACATATTATTTGCATCCATTCGTCCATTCATCTTATGAACTAAATAACAACTTTTGGTTGTCCATCTTATAAAATTAAAAGAAAATTACAAAGCCTTTCGACCCAAAAAATTCTTCTTGGACTTAGATCTTCCACTTCGAACTCTTCGTTCACATGACCCGACCCGTTCTGTAAAAACGAGTTAATGGCATTTTTTTAAAAACAATCTGATTTGTAAATAGTAAAACAAAAATTTCAGCACTTGAAAAAAAACCAGAATTAACATAATTTAATCAAAATAAAAAATGCCATTAACACAAAATAAAAACCAAAAACATTTACCTTATTTTCTTCGATCCATGGCTGCTCCGTCTTCTAAATTACAGAATTTTTTACAGTACAAAAAAGAAAATAGAAAAATTAAGACAAGGAGGAAACATGGCGATGATAGGCCACCCTCCTTGTTACAAACCAAACGACGAAAACTTACAAGGTAAATTGATTTTCTATGGACAACCAAAAGAGCAAACTAAAACATAAACAGTGTATATTTTTATTAAATAAAACAAATTACAGCATACATATTTTAATTTCATTGCCAACCCATGTCGCATATAGGAATCGAATCATGTATAATAAAACCAGCTCTGATACTAATTGTTGGATCGAAAACAAAAGCATGCTTAATTTGGCTAAATGGTAAATTTCAAAAACTTTTTTCGAAATCAAAATATAGCGGAAGCGTAAACACCAAATCAGCATGCTTTTAATCCATACATGACACGACATTTAGAAAATAAATAAAATAAGAACTAGATAGAAATATTATTAACTCCTCACTACAACTTTGACTCCTCGCTGTTGTGTCCTCAACCAATCCGATCTACCGTTTGTTCTCCTTAAACAACTTGATTATTAAGATCCTTTTGGTGGGAAAGGAGAAGAAAAGTGAAGAGGTTTTTCTTTGTATATTCGGCTAGCTCCAAGAATAAAAAAGAGACCACCTCATTTTCTATATTTGACTAGTTTTCTTTAAAGAACAAAAGGAGAGCTTCTCTTTTGCTATATCTCTGATGGTTTTGAGAGAGTGTAGAGACGTAAAGCCACACACGTTAATTTTGCATCAAATTTTAAATTAAATGTGTCCTTACAAGTCCAACACTTGGACATTTGGGAGAGAGTGAAGATAGATAACAAAAACAACGCACCAT
>JANZXP010014174.1:0-13907 GCA_027576715.1 Erythroxylum flavicans
AATCAAAGTGAGGGTATCAATTGGAAGAACATAAACTGGACATTTTTACTAAACATGCTTCAATATTTTGATGATATATTGATCTTTGGAGCTCCAAATGAGATAATTATTGTTTTTAAATAAGCTAGAGACATAGAGCTACAAATTATCTAAAGGAATCAAATTTTAATTCAGTCCCTAAGACTTTCAATTTCTGGAATGAAGTTGGGTATAGTGTACTGTTTTAGCGCAAAAATAGTCCGAAAATGTTTGGGCTATAACTTTCAGATTTTTAAACCAAATTGAATGATTTTGGTGTCATTGGAGACTTAAGACAATGGGGAACAAATTTTCTGAAGAAGTCCAATTGAAATTCCAATATGAGTTTTCCCAAAATCTGTTCGAAAATAGGAAAAGTGAGTTCTTTTTGATGATTGACTGGTGTGGGCACGCCACCCTCGTGGGATGCACGTCCAGATGTCATTTAGGACGTCAGGCACGTGACTCGCAAGAGCAGGGTCCCAACATAGTCTCTTCATTTGAGATAGGTTTACTTAATCTATCAATCTAGATAGTTGAAAAATGGTAAGTAACGAATCCTTTTAGAAGATAAGGTGAAGATGTGCTGGTTACAAGAGTTAACATATTGTTAGGAAAGAAATTAAACACTTAATTACTAATCTCCTCATGTGACTCATCCCTTCCCCTATTTAGCCTCTAGAGGGAGGTTAGTCTATTGAGGTACTTCGTTGTCTTGATTGTTCTATGGAAAAACCTTAGAGTTTTTATCCCTCTCCTTCAACTAATGTATTCTTGTTGTTGATATAAAATTGAATCTTGAATTTTCAAAGCTTTCTAATAGTCAGATAATGCTTCTTTTCTTTATTAAGGAGATTGACTTTTTTATAGCTGATCTTGGATTTAAGACAACCTATCTTTTGACTTAACCAAATTCTTCTATTGTCTTTATATATTATGAAGTGGAGAATTTTAAGCTCCTTCTTTACCATGTCTAATTCCCTCACATGAATAAAAAATTTTAATCCTTTAACTTAATGAATAATTTCCTTCCTTACTACCTTCTCAAACCCTTATACTTGCACTAAGTAGTTACCAAAATGAAATGAAGCATGATGAAACTATTTAGATATTTAAGTTCTACACTATGATAGGGTTATGATTCGAGAATATGGGATTACCAAACATCGCATAACTTTGGGGAAAAGCTTAGCACAACTCTTCATTAACTAATGCTTTGTCTAATTTCTTCCTAATATTACACTCTCTTTGTTGTAAGTTATATCAAGTGTGTAGATTCCCCTCATATTTTAAATCAGTTACGTCAATATTTGAGATACATTCCTTTAGATCACCATTATAGCTATATGGATTAATGTTCCCTTCAGCTTCCAATAAATTGATGGTGCTATTGAAATCCCCTAGGATCATCCAAAGACATGTGGATGAGGAATATATATTCTTAAGGTCATTCCACAACCTTCTTCTTTGAAAAACCAGCTTAGAACTATAAAGGAGAGAGATAAGAAGCTTTTTCTAATAATAGGTAACTTCTAAATAGATCAGTTGGTTTATATTTAGGATTAGCCAAAGATCCACTTGATTAGGGTCTAAAGCCAAAATAATTCTTCTGTAATGATGTTGTTGATGCTTTGAGACAATATTCCACTATTTGTTACACATGTCTAAGCTCTTAAGCCTTTTTGCTCTAATTTTTGTCTCCAAAACACTGATAAACATCAACCTTGTTTCATGTAGAAAATCACTAAAATCTTGTTATTTTTTAAGGCTACTTAAGCCCTTTACATTTTATGAGTCAAAAGACATTAAGAAGTGATAGGTTCTTCAAGCCACTCTTCTTCTTACCTGACCTCTTTTTAGACAAGGAGCCTTTATGTTAAGTTAACAACTTAGATTCTATGTCTAGATAGTTAAGGGTAATTTTAGTATCTGCATTTCCTAAGGGTGTCCCTATTTGCTTATTAAAAGATCTAAGGTTAGCCTTGATTTTAATAGGGATCAATGATTGATCTTATACATCCCTAGACCTTTTTAGTCTTGTCATAGAGTTTAGGTGTACAAGGAGGTGTTAAAGGAGTGTTCTCCTTAGCTTCCTTTGAGTTACCAATCTTAATATAAGAGGAAGTTGAAGTATTCATGTCTACAACTTCTGGTCTTCTAAGTGAATATTTTTCCTGTAGATCTCCAACTTTTCTTTTGCTAAGTATTCACGGTTTTCCATGATATGAAACTTTGACCATATCGTTAACCATAGATAAATCTTCTCCAAGTTTAAATATAGGGAGGACATTTGGTAGTTCTCTTTTCATTTCCATTATAATGTAAATTCTAGCAGATCATATCCTTCTTCTTATAGATAAATTCTTATTCATGGAAATAAATATACCCAAATAACCTACTAGATGACTAAGAAATTTATAGGAAAAATATCCTAAAGGTATATTATAAGGATTAATCTACAAAGAGATTTGGCTCTCCTTAAGGTTTTCCAATTTTGGCTTAGGATTTAGAATTGGGAAAAAAGGGAGATACTCACCAAATGCTAAGGTCTACTTTCTAGGACATTTTGAGCTACTTCTATTGAGGAAAAAGTGAATAAGAACAAGTTTTGCTCATTTAAGATAACCTCTTCAAGGCCACATTGCTTCTACTTCTTAAACACTTAGGAGTGTGCCAATGGAAAAGCTAGTTTTTTTCCCCAAGAAGTAACCCACTAAAGTAGCAACTTAATATTTTGCTCTTTTATGTAGGACTTCAATAGGAGGATCCACCCTTCTAGCTCAACCTATGGTTGTAGGAGGGAAATAGTGGAGCCTAAGAGGATAACCTATTACAAGCTTTTAAGTAGCCTTTGTTGGAAATTCCTTAAGAGAAGAAAGATTTGAGGATAGGGCCTAATTGAAAAGGGAGGATAAAGTTTTGAACTTGTAATAAACAAACCAAGGAGGCATGGAGTTAGTGGGTAAGGAGATTGGCCCTAAGCTTCTATAAGATAGTGAGGAGTGAGGAGGAAAAGTTGAGATTTCAAAGTTGGGAGGAAGAGATATGGTACTAAAAGGTGAAGTGAGAGGTAAGGGAGGGAAAATCTCTAATTTTAGAGAACCCTATATATTAGGTGTAGGATTAGAAGGTGAAGGAAAAAGCTAAAAGAAAATATTACGAAAATTTGAAAAAATTAGTCTATTAACAATAAAAAGGGAAAGATGGGAAATATATGTGGGGGTAAAATGACTATACCCTTCAGTCTAACTCAGCTTAAGAGCTAAACATCTCTGACAATTAAACTGAAGACTAGTACCCTAGAAGAAAGTGATGAGGACCAGTAAAGTTATCCAAGAGAGAGGAATAAGAAGAGGAGACAAACAAGCGTCAGTAACTAGAAACTCCATCAATTAGGATGAAGGGTAAAGAGGGAGTAATGAAAATATTTTTTAAGAAAATTTTTCTGATCTTACATAAGTTAATGATTTTCATAATCACATTTTTGTTAATAATGTTAAGATCAATTATAATGAGATTAATGAGAATCTAGATGATAATCAAGAATAGAGTAAAAGGAAAGAGAAAGACCAAAGGAAGAAGAAAATACTAAAGATCACATGGGATGATACAAGTGATTCAAAAAGTAGAGAATCAAATAATGATGTGTCTCATATGTTCTTTATGGCAAATAATGATAATTTATATTCTAATTTTAATTCTCTTAATGATAACGGTTATGATTATTTGCCTTATAAAGAACCTTTTGAGTGCCTTGAAATGATGACATTGAAAAGGAAAAAATCATCTTCCAATTATAAAAAGGTTCATAATTCTTATATGCACGCAAAGTTGAGAAGAAAAAATATGATACACATAACATGATCAAATCTGAGAGCATAGTTATTATGAATGATAAATTGGACGATTAATTATATGAGACTAAGGAATTGAAGAAAAAAAATAGTAAAAGTCATTTTCTAATTTCACTCTGTTAAATGAAAATATGAATAGCATATTTAAAGCCTAAAAGAAATATGATGATAGGAATGAAATTGTTTCACTTATTAAAGTGCATCCTTCTATGCTAAGAAAATTCAGGGGAATAAAGTTGCCTTTGATCCTTTTAGTTTATTAAATAGACTAATTATGGAAATAAGGAAGAAAAAGGATTTAAGATGCTCTCAGTGGGGTGGTGAGAGAAGTGGCCACATGTGTGGAATCAAGCCAAATTGATGGATAGGCATTGGTTAGCTTAATTAGAGAAGATTTGAATGTGAACACAACCTTCAACAAAATCGTGCATTAATCTATATAACTTTTTAGACAACTCAATGGTAAGACATAATCTTAAACACAAGTATATCCCAAACTGTGTCTATTTTAAATTTTATAAACAAATATATGGTTTTAGCTATGGGCATGGCCAAAATCATGTACTGATTTGTAAAATTATAGTGAGATCTATAGTACCCATCTATATACATATTTAAATCATGCCTAACTCCTTAGAGATATAAAGGATTATGTAGTCTCTAGATGTAGGTGTGAATGCATATCGTGCCTAATGGTCTTAAGGTGATCGTCTTTAATGTAGTCATAACCTAAGTTATGCCCAATAAAAACCTTAGTTTTATTTATGTTTGGAAATCCTAACTTTATATTTTAGTATTTGAGAATTGTCACTTTTTCAGTTAACTAAATATCATTAGTAATTAGTACAATTGTGAGAGTTTTCTCTTTGCTTTTTCAAAGATAATCAATAGGAATCAACTTTCTATTGATCCTTTGAGTTTTTCAAATAGACTAATTACATGAACAAGGAAGAAAAGGTTTTAAGATGTTCTCAATGGGGTAGTAAGAGAAGTGTCTACATATATAGAATCAAGATAAGTTGAAGGACGAGTATTAGTTCGCTTAATTTAAGCTAATACTAGAGAAGATTTATATGTGAACATGACCTCAAACATGATTCTATATCATTTTGTATAACTCTTTTTTGAAAATTAAAAATTTTGATTAATTCAAAGAATAGGATTATAGGAAACCATAAAATAAAGACCAAGCATAAGTGTTTGGAGAGTTAAGAATGAAAACCTCCCCTTAACCAAGTAAAAACAATGATGTGCACATTTTTAAGACTCACTTCAATCTGTCATTTTACAAAAAGGTAAAAATACTCCTTCTATGTAAAGTCAAAGCTTCTATACTTTACCAAATTAGGGATTGAAAAATCCAATTTCTCTTCTAGAGGGTTCTTTGGCTACTACACCACTTTATTTCTACGATTTGATCACCATTAGGTAAGAGTGACCATACTTTCTGTCTTTGACTATTTGTTACTTTATTTGAATCTTCATTCAACTTCTATCAACTCTTGTAGCTATTTAAAGTTCGCTCAAACATTAAAGAGTGTTCTACGTCATGTGGGATCTATTGTATAAGGTAAGTACATAATTATACTATTCTTCTTTACAGCTTTGCATTATTTCCCAACATAATGATTATTCATTTATGCTCTATAGTGTGAATTATATGATTGTATGCTTAGAACATTCCTTATTTTGGAACCTTCTAAGATTCCTATCTTTCCATAAATCGAAGTAGTTGTGGCTAGGACTAACACATGCTTTTTTCAAAGTGGATTATAGGCTTGTGAAATAATTAACCAGTTAATAGCCCCTAGACTGGAGTTAGATTTCTCATTCTATAAGTAACGCTTTCTGACTTTACACCAGATAGAGTTAAAGAAAGGACAATCAAAACATAGGTGATCCCTTAATTGATTATCCTCTTTGAATAGGTTATAGTTCCCATTTAGATTCATAGATTGCAATTTATCCATCATAGTAATTTTATCCTTTATAGTTGGCTAGAGTGGGAAAGTTGCATTGGGTATTAGGATATTATTCTAGATTACTCTATGCTAGGATACCTCTTGATCATTATGATGAATCTTCTTTCTGTAAGCCTTACCTATAAATTTGTCAATAGGTAAACTAAGCCATAGTTAACAATCCTTAAGATTAGTATCAGGTGAATATAAGGACTTTAGATGATTTATTGCTTCTGAAAATTGCACCTATTGATTATGGTTAATTAGCCTAGTAACCTTCAACTTGTTTATTATCCTTTAGAGAGCTATTACTGTATATGGGATTTGAGAAAAAGGACCATAGCTATCCAATTATCATTTCATAAGAAAGTTGAGTTTCTATTACTAATTTTTGCAGCTTACTTGATTTGCCATCTCTTCCCTATTCTTTATTAATTGATTTAAGAACTAAGAGAATGTTGATCTTGTAGGTAGAGTCCATAAAATATTCCCTTTCAATAAGTAGCTTTGTTACCATTTCATTTATAGGTAATTTTTTTCTTAGAGCAGTTTCTAAAGTCTTTTTAAAATTAAAAGTTTACTAGAAACCTTAATAGGTATGATTCCCAATCCTTCTTTTTCTTTAGGTTTACACACTTCCACTCATTTAATTTTAGGATGACCAAAACTCCCATTTGTTTTACTATAAAGAAAATTTCTAATCATTTTCCTAATAGATTTTACTAAATTTCTACAAAGGGACAATAAAAGTTCCAATAATTATGCATATAGTAAATGATAGATTTGATTTATTAGACTCTTCCTCCAAAAATAGAAACTTGTTATTCTATTTGCTAATTCTCTTACAAACTTTCTTAATCAAAGGAACACATTTATTAAATGTTAGCCTTTTGGTTATAATAAAAAGGCCTAGATATTGCAATGGAGGGTTTTTCCTGCTCATTCCTATTAGGTTGGAAATATTACTCTATAGAAATTTCGAATATGAAGATAGGACAAAATAGCTTTTATTAAGATTCACCTTAAGAATTGAAAAGTAAACAGCTTGAGAGTTTCCATCAAACTTTTAAGGAATCATGGATGAGCTTTAGAGAATAAAACCAAGTCATCTACAAAACAAAGGTGAGTAAGAGATGCTCTTCTACATCTGGAATGGAATTTGAAATTAGTGTTATTGGAGACATTATGTGATGCGTGCTTGATTGTTTATATATTCACTACTTAGTACTTAGCGGTTAATATTATGAACTGCTTAAGATACTCATTTTGGTTCACATTTAGTTTTAGGTACAAGTTGGAAGCACAAGAGCTAAAAATGAGTTAAAGGCACATTCTTGAGCCATCCTCATGTTTGAACTCATCTGTCGTTGTGGAATAAGAAGGAGATGGATTAGAGTGAAGACGGGATAAGAAAATGCAAGAAAATAAAGGATTCAATATCAATTGCAAGATGCAGGGTCGTGTATCCACTTGCACGACCGTGCATAATTTCAAAAGTAGCATTTTTTGGAGATGCACAACTGTGCATCTTCACAAAAACCTAGTTTTTTCATATAAATAGACATGTGAGGCTAAAGAAGGCATAAATTGTTTTTGGAATATGAAAGGAGGCAAAACACTAACTTCTTTGAGATCTATGGAGGGTTAGTCTTCTTCCTTCTTGTTCATGAGGGAAATCGAAGCCAAAGATACATCTGAACATCTCTTCATTGTGTATTGTTGACTCTCTCTATCTAAAAATTGCTTATGTTATTCCTAGCTTAATATTTTCGGTATTCATGTAAGAATGATTAATATTCTCGTTCTCAATAGATTGTTTATGTATGAACTCATTTGCCATAATATGGAACACAATACGTAATAGTTATATTTTCAATTCTTTTGTGGTATAATGATGGTGATGAATCATTAAAGATAACATAACATAGGTTAAATGATCCGAACTTATATGGTTATTGCCTAGATTAATTTATTTTCCTAGTTTGTAATGTGACTGTCCTACTAAATTTAGAGAGCCTACTCTATGTTGTTTGATAGCTAGGTTTAGTCAAAGAACTTATTTTGATTAAACACGAACTAAGGGAAAATTGAGGTTAAAAGAGATTATTATTAATCGATGATTAATAGTTTTAAGAGAGGCGTGAAAACAATAAGACAATAAAGTATGTTTATTTGTGTGTAGGCTGAAATTGAACGGAGAATCCAATTATAAATGCATTCATCAATTTTATCAATCTTCAATTTTTTGATTTAATTTACTTTCATTGATTTAATTTTACTTTATTTTCTTAATTACATCTAACCAAACCCCTTTGTATTCTAAACATCAATTCTTTTCATTACAAAAGCTACACGTACATTCCATATGGATACGATCCCTACTCACCATTACTATAAATTTAGTTGTACAGAGTTGGGTTTTATTTTTTAGTGTATTCGACATGCATCAAGAATTTTAGTGCTGTTACTGGGGAGTTTGTTGCTTTTGATTTCAACTGGTTTTTTGTATATTTATTTATCTATAATCATTTTTTAATTATTTCTTAATATTTTCACGTTTGCTAGTTTTGGTGTATGGTAGTAACGATATCTCCTTATAACGAACCTCTACAATTTGATCCAAAGATTGAAAGGACATTAAAATGGTTGCAAAGGGAAACCAGAACAACTCTAGAAGTACAAAAAGGGCTTGGATTTGAAGAAACATTGGCTAATTTGAGAACATTAACTCAAAGACCATCACGCATCACTTTTCCTAATTTTGCTAAACATGTCACTTTCTAACTTAATTTTACATTAATCCAATTTTTGTCAAACTTTCATGGACTTGCAGATGAGGATACATAAAAACATCTTAAAGAACTTAATGTGGTATGTCTGAGTATGAAACCCCAAGGGGTGATAGACGAGTAGATCATGTTAAAGGCTTTGCCATTCTCATTAAAAGATGCAGTAAAGGACCGGCTAGTTGATTTGCCTATAAGGAGCATGAATAAGTGGATTGAAATAAAGAGGTCATTTTTGCAAAAATATTTTCCAGCATTAAAGACACCCGACATAAGAGAAAAGATATGTAGAATAAAGTAACACAACAGAGAGTCCCTTTACAAGTATTGGGAACGCGTTAATAAGTTGTGTGCAAGTTGTTGTCACCATAACATTTCAAAGCAACTCGTCATCCAATACTTCTACGAAGGATTGTTACCTATGTAAAAGAGTTCGGTCGATGCAGTGAGTGATGGGGCATTATGTGGGAAGACTCTATGGAGGCCAGCATTTTAATTGAGTGCATAGTTGCTAATACTCAACAATTTGGCACTCATAATGATGTTTGTCGTGTAAATGAGGTAAGTACTTCATCCATTGAACATCATTTAGATGAGCTAACTTCTTTTGTTAGAAAAATTGCAATTGGACAGGCACAAGTAAAGGCATATGGAATATGTGCAAATACAAGCCACCCGACTGATGGGTGCCCAACCTTACAAGAGGAAATTATGGAATATGTTAATTCTGCAGGAGATGATTTTCTCATAACCTAGATTGGAGGGATCATCCCAACTTACGTTATGGAGGGAATAAACAGTAGAAGTACTTCCAGAATAGGCCACAAAGAGCACAACAATTCCAAACAAGGTACAAACCTCTTCTTCCAATTCAGATACCTCTTTAGAAGATATACTTAAGTCTTTTGCAACTAACACTTTGCAATTTCAACAGGATGTACAATAATTTCAGCAGGATACCAAATCTAAATTTTAGGAGATGCATTCTAGTATTCATAATTTGGAAAACCAGATGAGCTAAATGGTAGTGGCTATCAATTGTTTAGAAGCTTAAAGAGGAGGAAGTCTACCATCATAACCCGAGTTAAATATGAAGAATGTTAGCGCAATCACTTTAAGGAGTGGTAGGAAGCTTGAGGATCCAAAAAGAATTATACAAAGGATGACAGTGAAGAAGAAATCGAAAAGGAGCTTAAAGAAGAAAGGGATATGTCTTCTAGCTCAAAGGTAATTGCTGAATTCCCAATTGTTGTAAAGACTAATCCTCCACCCTTTCCTAGTAGTTTAACAAAGTCAAAGAAGGAGGATAAGGATAAGGAGATCTGGGAGACCTTTCGAAAGGTTGAGGTGAATATCCCACTATTTGATGTGATTAAGCAAGTGCCAAGGTATGTGAAATTTCTAAAGGAATTGTATACGAAAAGTAGAAGCTAGGAGGTAATGAAATGATTAGGATGAGTGAAACTGTTTTTGCAATTTTTAAAAAGAAAATACCTCATAAGTGTAAAGACCCAGGCATATTTACTATTCCTTGCAAAATTGGTAACACTAAGATTAAACAGGCGATGTTAGATTTAGAAATATCTATTAATGTTATAACTCATTCCATATATGCTTCTTTAAATTTAGGGTCACTAAAAGAAACTAATGTTTTCTTTAAATTTAAGGTCATTAAAAGAAACTAATGTTATCTTACAATTGCTTGATCGTACTAATACTTACTCAGATAGGGTGATTGAGGATCTTTTTATGCTGGTAAATGAATTAATGTTTCCTATTGATTTTTATGTGATTAACATAAATGATGAAACTTCCTATAATCTAATACCTATCTTAATAGGGAGACAATTTCTTAACACGACCCAAACTAGGATAGATGTTTGTGAGGTTACCCTCACAAAGGAATTTGATGGGGAAGTTACTCAATTTAATATTTTTATTTTAATAAGCATCCCTAAAATGACCATTATATTTGTGAAATTAATGTGATTGACCCTTTAGCATAGGAAGATTGTAAGCGGAATCGTACAAATAAACAAGAAGTAGTTTCAATGAAAGAGAAGATTGAAGCTTTTAATGTCTCAACGAAAAGCTTTATCGTTCTTCAAAAAGTGCTTCTTTTCTACACTAAAAATAAACTATTTCTACATAAATGTCGTCCTTATTGGGTCAATCCTTTTGTGATTATTAATGTCTTTCCCTATAGTGCAGTAAAGATTAGGGGTTTAAGAACAGGGAAGACATTGCATGTAAGTGGTCATCGACTCAAGCCTTACCCTGAAGAAGTTGAAGTGGAAAACACAAAAGTTGTGATCCCTGAAGATCAAAATTTTGTTCCGTAAGGAGAAAAACACTAATTCGAGCTAACGACATAAAACAAAGGTGCTGTTTGGGAGGCAAGGAACTTTATTCCTTTTCATTTTCATTATCGCGTTTTTTGTTTCAACTAAATGCTTTATTTCTTACATTTGATGTTACATTGGGGATAATGTAAGTTTTAAGTATAGGGATGGGCACCTTAGTTTTTATGCATATTTTAAGATTGTTTGCTACTTATGTGTTTTTCTTAGGTGTTTCTAAAAATCAATCAAATAAAAAAACAATTTCTCTTTTTCTGTTGCTTTTAGAAATATATAGTAATAATTAAAGAGTGAATTGACTAGAAAAAATTATAGCAACTTGAGCATGTACTTTTACTCTTGTGAATGATCAATATACATTATCTTTAGAAGAGTAGTGACTAGTGGGTAGACACAAGTGAGTGAGATTTTGAGCCTTTATATATTGCCATATCCGTATTGGTCTCATTATCTTTTGTTTATGTGTGAACTTTATAACATGTACATCCTAACTTTACTTTGATTTTATATTTGAGACTACATTTTTATCACATTTGTTAACATGAAAATGATATAGGCATTCTTTGTTTCACAAGTTACATTAGTCAAATAACCTACCTATCGATATGATTTTTTCTTTTCAAAAGCCCCCTTGAGCTTTATTTGCCTTTTCTTTTTGTGCTAACCATATTACATGCCTTAAACTTAACTAAATGTCCTACTTAAGCCTGAAAGCTAGTGGAGCATTATAATTATTGATGTTTGTGGATGCACAAGAGTATAAGTGTGGGGCTGTGCACATGTGCAGGTTGGTTATAATTGTTGGAATGTCATTTTATCTCTTATTATTGAATTCCAATGTTGATATAGCTTCTTTCAATTTTTATGTAAAAAATAAAGAAAAAAGAGAAAAGAAAGAAAAATATGTTTAAATAAAATTATCAAGGAGGAAATGTATTTGTGTCGTAAAGTTATGCATAATTAGTCTTTCTTCCTAAAGTTGTATGGAAAGGGTGATTTGATTATGATATGAATGTTGGAGATGTTGTCGTGAAGGATCACTCCTTATGGTTACACTGTAAAGTTTATCATCAATTTTTGTCAGTGATTCCTTCTAATTCCTTATGCTTCATGTGGTTTATAGTGTGAAGGCTTGAATTTAAGCTGTGAAATACAGTTTTTTTGCATTCATTATAGTTGATGGTACCAAGGTTTGAGTGAATGTTAGTTTTTGCGCTTGATGTTATATTGAGTATTTTTCTTGGTTCACTAGCTTTGATAGGTTTTATGTTATATTACCTAAATACATCTTACCTTAGCCTTTTCCCATCTCACAACCTTATAAAATTTCTTTAATTCATGATTATGCATGTAAATCTTAGTGGTAGAGAAATGAAATAATATGCAAGGTTGTGGAATGTCTTGATTATCAATGGTGTTTGAGTGTACCTATAGTTTTATGTTATTCTTAAACACAATTTGTCAAATTCTACCTCTAGATTGCCTAGTTTCTGAAGGGAATGGTTATTGATTAATCATAGTAGAGGCATTTAATGTTGAGTTCTTGCTATGGTTTTGAAAGTTATTCTTCTTTTTTTATGACTATCGATTCTTAGGAAATATGGAAAATATGGAAATGTTTTAGTTTGTGATTTTGATTTTGATTTTGTTGTTTTGCCCTAGGATGATCAAAAGCTAAGTTTAGTGGATCTTGATGTGTGCTTGATTGCTTATATATTCACTCCTTAATACTTGGTAACAAATATTATGAAATGCTTAAGATACTCATTTTGGTTCACATTTGATTTTAGGTACAAATTGGAAGCAAAAGAGCTAAAATGAGTTAAAAGCACATCCGTTAAGCCATCATCTAGATGTTCAAACCCATTTGTCTTTATGGAATAAGAAGAAGATGGATTATAGTGAAGATCGGATAAGAAAATGTAAGAAAATGAAGTATTCAGCATTACCTGCAAGATACATGGTTATGTATCCACTTGCACGATCGTGCACAATTTCCAAACTAGCATCTTTTGGAGATGCACAATTAGACGCATTCAACTGTGCATCTCTAAAAAAATGCTACTTTTAGTCATGCATCAAATTGTGCATCTTCACTGAAGCCTAGTTTTTCATATAAATATACATGTGAGCAGCCAAAGAAGGCATTAATCATTTTTAGAATACGAAAGCAGGCGGAATAATCACTTCTTTAAGATCTATAGAGGGCTAATCTTCTTCTTTCTAGTTCGTATGGGAAATCCAAGCCAAAGATCACATTTGAACATCCCTTCATTGTGTATTGTTGATGACTCGAGCCTTTTCGTTCTTACCCTTGGAGGCCAAATCAAAAATATTTTTTCCAAAGATTGCAGTACAAAATGCAACCTTGGGTCATTTCACTTAATCGGAACCAAATTAATGGAACTAAGCTAGCTTATATCTCATGATATGTAAACAAAATTAGCAAGGAAGAGGGGGGTTTTCAACCTTTGGAAATTTGGACTAAAACAAGCGAATTGTAAGAAAATGTAATAAAAAGTGTTTTTGGATTTTGGGAATGGAAAAGCGATAAAATGAAAACAACGATCAAATGATAATAATATCCTCTTGAAAACGAGCTTCGGCTATCATCGTTCGAAATTTAACGGGAGTGAATCACTAAGTTTCAGATGGTAAACCTTAAATAACTCTTTAAGTCCACGGTTGAAATTAATGAACTCCATTTATTAAAAACTTGTTGAATGCACTTAGTGTGTGCAATGGGTAAGCTAATGCAACAAGTCATTTAGGATCTAGAATCATCTCTATACCAAACACAACTAGGCAGATAAAAGAGAATAAACCAAATCACAAATAAACATATATGAGACTTCATATATTCAAGCTCAAAATTCTACATCAATAAATCCTAACAACACGTTAAATATCCAATACTTGATTAAACTC
>JANZXP010014296.1:0-13899 GCA_027576715.1 Erythroxylum flavicans
AATTGTGAAAGAAACTAAATTGCCACAATTACCATTATATTAGTGACAAAAATATAAATCATCACAGATAATCCAAACAATATTGTCAATCATTTATCTTGTCACTAAAAAATTAAACTCGTATTTGGGATGACAAAAATAATTAGTTACAAAAAAATTGTCACTAAATTATGAATAGTAGCGACCATAGTTATAGTTCGGTTATTGTGACAATATATAGTAGACACTAATTAATTGAATATTTATTGACAAAATGTTTTGTCACAACAATCAAAATATTGTGTGACAATAAACTGTTTCATCACCACAAGAAAAAAATATTAGTGACCACACTATATTTTGTCACAACAAATAGATAATATTAGTTACCAACGTATGTTTTGTCACAATTACAATTAATTCCCGACAAAATTATTTTGGTGCCAAATTTCATAGGCTTTTAGTGACAAAACTTAGTGATAAAATAAATTTTAATACTATTAATATATTAATAGTGACAATTTAATTATGAAAGAAACTAAATTGCCACAATTACTATTATATTAGTGACAAAAATATAAATCATCATAGATAATCCAAACAATAGTATCAATCAATTATATAATCACTAAAAAAACTAGTATTTGTGATGACAAAAATAGTTAGTCATAAAAAAATTGTCACCAAATTACGAATAGTATTAATATATTAATAGTGACAATTTAATTGTGAAAGAAACTAAATTGCCACAATTACTATTATATTAGTGAAAAATATAAATCATCATAAATAATCCAAACAATAGTGTTAATCAATTATATAATCACTAAAAAAACTCGTATTTGTGATGAAAAAAATAGTTAGTTACAAAAACATTGTCACTAAATTACGAATAGTAATTACCATAGTTATAGTTCGGTTATTGTGACGATATGTAGTAGGCACTAATTAATTGAATATTTATTGACAAAATGTTTTGTCATAATAGTCAAAATATCGTGTGACGATAAACTGTTTCGTCACCACAAGAAAAAAAAGTGACCATACTATGTTTTGTCACAACAAATAGAAAATATTAGTTACCAACATATTTTTTGTCGCAATTACAATTAATTCTGTCAAAATTATTTTGGCGCCAAATTTCATAGCTTTTAGTGACAAAACTTAGTGATAAAATAAAATTAACACTATTAATATATTAATAGTGACAATTTAATTGTGAAAGAAACTAAATTGCCACAATTACTATTATATTAGTGACAAAAATATAAATCATCAAGGATAATTCAAACAATAGTGTCAATCAATTGTCTAGTTACAAAAAAAATATTTGTGACAAAACAATAGTTAGTCACAAAAAAATTGTCACTAAATGTTTTAACTCTTCTAGTGGTGAGTGATTTTGTTAGGTTTTTCTGGGAGTGTTGATGGTGAATGGAAGAGGAAAAGTGTGTTGTTTTTATTTGTATATTTTACTGCATTGAGGGAGGCTTGTGTGTGATGTTACCAGGTGTGAAGAAAATTGAATATAGCCGATGGTATGTTGATACTTGTGTGACCCAGCTCCTATACTAGAAATGTCATTAACTTGGTGAAGGTTTTGGTTAGGCTTTTAATTGATGGGTTGTGCGCAATCTAGCTTCTGCTACATACACACATGAGTCACTTGGTAATGCTTCAGTTTTTGGTAGTTATGGTAAGTGAATACGTCAAAGGTGAACCAGATATCTAATTCGTTTTGTTGGGCGTTGAATTAAGGAAGACTTGTGAGTGTCTCTTGGTTTGTGTTTTGGTGTGTTCTTATCGATGGTGAATGGGCAGATATAGTGATGATACCTACGTGACTATTCAACTGTGCATGATTTCTTAGTTGTGAAGAAAGTTGTTCTTTGTCTCTTACTCAAGTGTCTTTATGAGTGGTGAATTGTTTGTTTAATCACTTGAGTGATTTATTCATTATTCTTGCTTTAAAAGATTATTGAAAAAAATCCTCTGTTGAGGTTAATACAAGTCGGTTGTGTTATTGGGTGTGAATCACTTTCACGAGTAGTGATAACGAGTGGTAGTGTCAAGGGTTAAGTAGTGTCGGCTTACTAAAGCCTTATGTAAAAATATCGTTGCCCTTTGATGAAAGTATTAATCTAAGTAAGGGTTCCGCAGACGTAGGCAAAATGTGCTGAACTACGTTAACAAATATTTGTGTTGATTTATTTTGTTTCATTTTAATTCTTCTAATTTGTTATTTTGTTAGAAACGATTGCCGTAATTTGTTTGCGAAACTAATACACCCCTAAGGTTCTTTCAAATATGATATTTTCTTTTGTATAGCTTACCCACAATTTGGGCATTTTTATGATTAAGTTAATAATTCCAGCATGTGCTAATCACTTCCGTCACGGGAAAAATACTGCAATGTTCATCAAAATATAAATAAAAGAAAGACCGAAAAACCAAATTAGGATAAGGTATCGAATAGACCATTACCACCATAACTGCTTTAATGTGATCATCTGTAAAGGGCGTGATCGTGCCTTGGTCTTGAATTTCGAAAAGAGCATTGATAATGCAATGTTTATCTTCAGTGGACGAACCCTTTTCGTTCTACATTCATGGATTACCTTTCCAAATATGGTATCTATTTCTCCTTGTATACTTAGGAGTTTGGACCTCTCTCTAGTAATTAAATGCAGAGGCTTGATGGACGGAAAAAGGTCGAGAAAGCTGAACCCTTTTGCCATCTCCGTTATGCCTTCGAGAGTCTCACGATTGGTTGTTCGCATCTTACCAAAGGCTGTTTTAGAAGTGACGTTAAGTGTCAAATCATTTATCATCTTCGTTAGGTTAATCACCGACCGATGACTCTGCTACCGAAGAAATGATTTTGACGAGGTTTGATGTCTCTTCTTCTCTCACTGCTCTGAACAACTGAACACGTCTTCCGCTTAGCAGCTCCAAAATGAAAAGCTTCTTCGTTGTCTTTGAAAGGACCGTAAGGTGCATTATTTTCGTAAACTTATTTTGTCGCAGTTATTTCTAGAATAATACAAAAATAGAAAAATTAAACGCACAAATATAAATTAACATTGAAATTTAGTAATACAGTTCGGCACATCTTATTTACATATGCGACACTCTCACTTAGCTTAATTTTGTGATAATAGTTTTATACAAGGCTTTATTGAGCTGACACCACTCAACTCTTGACACTATCCCTCGTCTTCATAACCCATAAAAGAATTTCACACTCAGTAGTATGACTGTCTTATACTAACGAAGATTTTCTCAAACAATATTTAATGATAACAAATAAATAAACAACTTAAGTGATTAAACAAAATTCAACATAAACAGAACCACTTGAGAAAGAAAACAACTTCCCTAACAATATAGCTTCGTCAACGAAAGATTAGGAAGTTATCTATTAAGAAATCTGTTGTATACCTCCAATATCGTCACTGGAGCATCCCACACACAACAGCAGAAAAATCTAGGGGTGGCAATTCCAACCCGACCTACCCAGCCCGGCCCGTTTTTGACCAAGGTTAGTCGGGCCAGGAGCAGGCCACTGGCCAACCATAGTCAGCGGCCCGCTCATTTTTTCAAAACAACGTCGTTTTGAATTTTTTTTAAATAAATGGGTGAATTAGGCCGGGTTGGGTGGGCCGGGCTCGGCGCGACCAATTGACATGTCTAGAAAAATCACCAACAAAAACAAATGTTTCTTTACTTAATCGTTGCATATAATGAAGCTATAACCACACGAAAACTTTTGGAGTTTTCACACAAAAATTCACAACAACAATAACTATTCATAACGATCACATCGCACCCTGAAAAGCGCAATGAAAGTACAAAAAAACGTAACTATACAATGTAACAATTTTTCTGCACATTTTCCCTCAAGAAAATAGCACATATTCAGTCTAGAAAATCACATTAACCTAGCAAAAACACAGCTGTAAATTTAGATAAAATCACCAAAAAATTAGCTACTAAATATCACTCAAAATTTCCAAAAACTCAACCGCACACACACTAAAACTTAAGCATGTTTTTCCTCTAAAAGAAAGATTATATAGCTGTCCAAAGATTCACGTTATGCATATGAAACACAGCAACAAAGATTGCTCAAAATTACCAAAATTTCAGTTGCCAAAATCGACACCATCAAGGATTACACAGCCTACTATTATCTTTGAAGAGAGATGAAGAATACCTAGCCAAAGGTCGCACACAAAGATCACATCTGTAACCCTCACACAATCAACCCAAGGTGTGCTGTATTCCAAAAACAAATACAGCAGAAAATACTCAATAATCACAACATAACCAAAGAAGACTTCAGCCAAAGACACATCAGCCCAGTCACATAATTCACCTAAAACTACAGCTCCAGCAATTCAACCTCACAAAAACACACACTCATTTCAAGAAAACCAGCTGCTTGAATTTTCCTAAATTTTGGTCAACAATTAGAAAGAATGCAATCTATCAACAATTTTTTCTGCTCACTAAAGTCACGCAAGACCCACACGCAACACAGCAGCAATCATCACAAAGATTGTGCAACCAATTAAGACAGAAAAAGGAGTCATGCACACAATCTATGATTGGTTCGAAGAACGTCTCGAGATTCAGGCGATTGCAGATGATATAACTAGTAAATACGTTCCTCCTCATGTCAACATATTTTATTGTTTAGGAGGAATTACGCTTACTTATTTTTTAGTACAAGTAGCTACGAGATTTGCTATGACTTTTTACTATCGTCCGAAGAGTTCTTCTCCGGATAGAGTTATAACTCTATTCAATTTTTCAAATAGTAGGTTTTATTGTTATTGTATCCCACTTTAATTTGATTTTTAAACTCATCAGCATTATCTTAGATGTTCAATTATCAAAAAATGACAAAATCAAATAATAAAATATATACCATATATCTTCACAGTCTCCAATACTCTCCATACGGTGCAAAAGCTTCGTTTTTATTGCCGTATGTTAAAATACTTATGGAATATATATTGGGCCTTGTTGCGAAGATGGAGTCATGACTCTTCGTGACTTCTTTTGCAAGTTCTGCGGAAGAAACAACAATGGTGGTAACTTCGCCAAGTCGAAGATGCATAATAGGTCCATATTTCTTGGCTAATTTTGTTAGGACGTGATGGGGCAAATGGCCTGCAAGCTGATGTAGGTTTCCTATTATTGGAAGTCGCCATGGACCTGGTGGTAGCTTGGTCGACGTGAAACTTTTACCGGTTCTTGTACGAGTGAGATGAAAGGGATGTGAAAGAAGAGAGTAACTCCATGGAGAAGTGGAGTAAAATGGGTATTTAGTGCCCTTATGGAATTGCTTGCTTATGCTTATATAAGCGCTTCTTCTTGATACACGAGTGTTTATTAACCAATTAATCTTAAAAATGGGAAATCAATTCTTTGGTCATTAAAAAAATCTTCAAATCAATATGTTTTTGCAGCAATTTCTCCCTATTAATATGCAAAGGTAAAGATGATGTGGACTGAAATTTTACAAAGCTATAATTGTTAATGGGATTACATCACTATTCAAGACGATTATTATCATTTTGAAGTTTAATGATGTAATTAGGTCATCATTCTTATTTCATGTGTAATTGACCGTTCTGGCTTAAATAATACTTCTTTGCTATCATACACTGTTTTCTTCATGTTTTATTTAATATATAATAATTGCAAATAAGTTTTTTAATTAAGATTATGTTTTTCTGTTTTTTATTTTAATTATTAATGAAGATATTAAAATGCTAATATAAAAAGTAAACTATGACGCTTAGTATGCAAAAGAATCTTAACTTTTAATACCATTATTTTTCAATTTATTTTTTCCTTTTATATGATTTACAACTGAACATTTAGCTCTTCACCAAGCTCTTATCTTCTTTCTTTGAGTCACTCCTGTTAAACATATTTAAATTGTTAGTTATATTGAATGATAAACAATAATTTTGTTATTATCTTTTCGTTATTGTTATTGACTTTTTTTCTGTTTACTCTCTTCTAATTGGAGAGTTTTCTGTTCTTTTTTCCTTCATTATATTAAGTTAATAGCCCCACTAGTAACTGATTTTTAACCTTTTGAGTAGCATTTCTATTAATAGTTATATGTTCAGACTTGTTAAACAAACCATGTAATGAAATCAACATGTTTATAGGAAATTATATCCCAAGTCAATATGACAATATCCAAAAGTAGTGATGATGCGGAGTGCCGTTTACTAAGGATATATTTATTGAAGGGTTCCCCTAATACATTTTTGCCGTCTATATCTTATGGGTGGTGGGTGGGTCTACATACTGTCAGATCCTACGGCTGCATTTGCTTTGGAAGTAAGCTAAAGGTTCATCTCTGCCGGCTCTTGCAAAGTTCTTTTGCTGTGGACGCAGTGCCGGCCTAGAGGCAGGCAGGCACATGCTCATACCATACCTTTATTAGAGGTCCACTCAATATTTTTTTAGTATTTTTTTATTTTTATTTAAAAGGGTAGTAAATTTTTTGTTGTTGAAGAAGAAAAAGTTAATGCTAACTAATAAATAGCTTACTTTATTAGTTATATTACCGAGAAAGTTAGTATTAACTTTTAATATTGGAAGTTATATAACTTTCTTTATTATCTATACAATTTTAACTTGTTATATTTATAAATATCTTTGAAGCATTTGAGTGTATTTCTTATACTCTAATTTTTTCACTAACATATAAATTTAAGATATTTCAACTCATAAATTGGTTGTTAAAAAATTTCACGGTTCTATCTTCTAAGTTTCGAGTAATAATTTAAAGGTAAAATTTCTGATTTTTATTTATTTTTAACTTATTCAATATTTGAACATATTATAATTAATTTTTAATTTGTCATTAACGTGGACATTATATTAGCATTTTAAATCAAAACATAATAATAAATAATATCGTGTTTATTTAGGTTTCTCCTTTTTATTTTTAAGTTACTTATTATTTATAAAAATATAATTAAACATTAATAAAGAATTTAATTTTTGTAATTTTCATTATACTTTGCCACTTGTAATAATTGTTGGATTTACATTCTTGTAGAGGTTCACATAAGTTTAGTTATAATATGACTAAATCAAATAATTTAAGTTACTCAATTCAAAAGACTATATAAACGGTTTCATTTATTATAAAAATTTGTATAATTCTATTAAACATGTTGTGATAATTAAATACTAATAAAATTATTTGACAATTAAATAAGTCCAGATCAAGGTGACAGGATTCGAACTGATGACTTCCTATAAAAGAAATTTTTATTAAATGTTAATTAAATTCAAAAGTTACTAAAATATTTGATTTAATAATTTAAACCTTTATCTAGTTGCTTGACAAAATAATATTTGCAAGATATTATTAGCTGGTGTTATGATCATTTAATATTTTGTTGAGTATGTAGACTTATAAATTGGGTCACTTATTTATGAATATTAAATTTTAATAATAAAAATATCCTTTTAAAGTTTATATGTTTGTATATTGCTAATTTATTGGAGACTTTTTTTTTACTTAGCCCAGGGCCTATAAAACATTAGAAACGGCCCTGTGTGGACGTCATAGTGTTTGGTGCCCCATGTCCGTTATTTCATAACCATTTTGTATGCGGCCTTTTTTCGAAAGTACGTAGTTTTGCAAAGATATTGTTCTGCCTCAGTTGCTTTAAATTGTTTATGTCGCTTGCTTAATACAAAATAACTGTGTTAATAGCTGTCAAATTTTCAAAAAAATGCAAATAGAGAAATTAAACACAAAACGAACAAATCGACAACCAAAATTTGATAATACAATTCAGCATACCTGGCCTACGTCTGCGACACTCTCAATCAACTTAATTACTTTCACCAAGGAACAATAGTTTTGTACAGCTGACATCACTTAACCTTTGGTACTATTCACTCATCCTCACATCCTATGAAAATATTTTACTCGCAATAACAAGACCACTTGTGCTAACCTCAACAGAAGATTTTTGCAACAACGAACATTAATAAAGATGAAAATAATAACCCAATGATTAAATCAATAAAGACATAAATAAATAAACACTTTGAGTCAAAAGACACTCCCCTATATGTGTAGTCTCATCAACCCAAAATCATAGAGAGTTGTCCAATAAAAATTCTGCTATGAACTTTCGAAATAATCACTGAAGAATCCCATGTATAGCAGCCACAAAGATCATCAATCGAACTTGTGTTTCATCACCGTCGAATCCCAAAAACACATATGCACAATTTATCACTTTACTGCACAGTTTTTCTGCACAGAAACGATTAAGTAGTAGTACAATTATTCACCCATATATGCAAAAATGCAGCTGCTAAGAATAGTTTAATAGAACATGTTATTGCTCACACAAAAACAAAGAAACAAAGTTGCACGAATTGATTAATTTTCTTCCTATTTTTTCCTCATAAAAATAATAACTCAACTGACCAAAAATTCACTCACACCAGAGAAAACACAGTTGCCATGGATAACATTAATCCCATAAAATCTGCTACCAAAGATAGCTACAATCATCGAAATACAGTTGCCAAAGATAGCTCCAATCAACAAAATTGCAACTACCAAAGATAGCTCCAAAATCACCAAAAAAATATGCACATTATCTTTAATAAGACATGATGATTTTATTCCAAATAAATTCTATCTTCTCTACAATTTTATCCTATGGTGATTTTATCCCAAATAAATCCTATCTTCTCTAGGATTTTATCCTTCACTCTATCATATCTTCAAGAATCCCACACAAGGTGAATTTCTTATCATAATGATATTCCAAATATATCCAACTATATCTAATTACAAATAATGCCCAAAATAATTAATAAGATATTTTAACAAATATCTTAACAATCTCCCCCTTTTTGATATTATTTGTCCATGTAAGAACTTCCCCTTAATAAGATAATTGGACACTCCCCTTTAATTGAGCATCAAGTTCCTACCAACATCAAGTTTAATAACAGTTCTACATAAGCAAAAAATATCCAGATAATATCCAACGAAACAATAATTTCAAGTAAACAATAATCCATTCATCCAAGTTTCTCCCTCTTAGGACCAAAAGATGTCAAAAACAAAGAATGTCTTCAATGCGATCAATCTCAACATATAAAGAGACATAAAAATTAAGAGTAGATGTAGAAGAAGAATCATAAACACGTAGTGCAACAGTAGAAGGCCAAGATGACAATTTACTACTAGTCAAAATACCAGCCAACATATCGTTACTTATATCAAAGTTATCCATATATGACTAATTAAATTCATAAACCCCAAAAATGCATTCAACAAATCATAATCAAACTTAATCAATCTCCTCCTCACATAAACCATATGAAAGTATATTGCCCAAACTCATACAGCCCACGACGTAGAGAAAATCAAGATAAAATTTGAAAAACTCGAATCATAGAAAACTTGAATCTTCTTACAGGTTTCCAACTAAGCATCAACATTTTCTCGACATAATTCTTTAAATCAAAATCCAAAAGCAAAATTCTCAAATGATCAAGCAGAGCCTCATTTTCACATCAAATCTACTATTCAGCAAGTAAAGAAAAAGCCAAATACACATCAATTACCTGAACCTTAGAAAACTCATAAATAAAAAAATAGAAAGTCTAGACATTAACTCCTTTGTACCCTTTTTTTGTTTTTTAATAAACAACGTCAATATACTTAAAAATGTAAAGCATACAGTCCTTGTGCCCCTCGAAGAAATTCAAACTGGACCTTATTCCTCGTCACATTAATTTTGACATCAGATGTTTGGTTAGTTTCTCCCTTAGAAGCAACTAGCTGGTCCCTTATCTGGTTGGTTTCTTTTTTAGAAACAGCTAACTGTGGATAATTTTTTTATACAACCTCTCTCAAAATTTCTTTCTAAAGACTCTCATTAAAGTCATCTAAGGTCTTGTTTACAAAACTTTTATAAGACTATTTATAAATTAAGATTATCTGTAAGAAATCAAATCACAGCTAAACTTTATTAGTATAGAATAATAAGATTACTAATAATTTATTTCAAGTTTAAGGTTGCTAAAATGCTATTTCAATAGATGTCTAGGGGCACTAAAACTTTATTTCACCAGAAGTCTAAGGTTACTGAAATTTTATTGTAGTGGATTCAAAATATATCTCACAATTCTCCACCTTAACTTGAATTCTTCAACGTTCAACTATGAAACACTAATTGCCTTAGAATCCCCTGAAGGCTTCAAGCTAAGCCAACATTTACTAAGTTCAAGCTATACTTGAATTTTTTTACAGGTAACAATATTAAGATATCAGTTGCATCCTCCAAAGTTTAAACATTTTTTAATAAGATTTGCTCATATACAATCTATTTTTCGATCTTGTGAAACCTTGCATTCTTCACCATAGCCCCATTAATTTATCTTTTTGTTGACTTTCCCTAGTCCTTACAAAGATAATTTCATCTTCATCACTAATGGTCAGAGTATACGGGACTAAGTCTTCCCAACTATATCTCTTTGGCTGCTTAACGGTCCTTCTTACTCTATACTTAGTTATATCATGTTGATATTTTCTTCCTACCATTGTTCTATCTCTTGAACTAAAATTTTTTCCCACCTTAAAATCAATTTAAAGTTGTTAACCCTAGCATATCCTTTCTATATGTTTGCCTCAACATATGTCACTCCTCAAATATTACATCTTTAAAGCTTATCTTAGACTTTTTACCAAGCGCACGAAACTTACAAAAGCCTATCTTCTTATGTTTCACATCATTCAATAAGCTCCTCTTATGAAGTTCTATCATTTCTTACTCACAAAGATAACTTATTCACAAGTTCATACCACAAACTATCTTTCTTCCATGAAGTTTAAGACATAACCACCAATTCCATTGGTGTCTTTCTCATTTTGACATAAATGTCATGCTGTAATTTTCTCTTCATTAGAGTTAATGCATCTTTTACTAATGTTTAAAAACATACCAAGCATCTGATGTTCTAGTAATTCCATCATACATCTTAATATGTACTGAATCACTACATTTGATAGTACACTCTTCCATCATTAGAGGTGGGCCCAAACGTAACCTAAAATTTGATGGTCACCTGGGCCTAAGGTTCCCAGCTTAAGCCTAAAACGTGAGTCTGACCAGGCTTGGATGACCAAAAGTTTGGTCAGGCATGAACTAAATCGGATCAAAATTATTTTATTTTAAAAATAAAAAATCCTTATTTGTTTGAAAATTTTGGCTTCAGGCTGAGTCAAGCTTGAGTAGGGATGACAATTAGGTTTTGGTTCAACGAGCCAGGCCAGGGTTGATCAAGCTTCAAGTCCAATTGTTTGAAAAAAATCAGGCCCCAAGTTAGGCTCAGGCTCAGGTTGTCCAGGTCTAGCCTAGCCCAGGGTGAGCTCCTTATAAGCAAAACGACATCATTTTGCTAAAAACGACGTCGTTTTGCATTTTTAGTTTTAAAAAAAGTTCAAGCTCGAGTCAGGTTGAGTTGACCTCGAATTGGGCCGGGCTACCCTAGACCTGGGCTTAAGCCTGTTGCCTCGGGTCTCACATCCCTAGACTTAGGCAATTAGACTCCATGCTCGAAGCTTAAAATTTTTAAAAAGAAAAAGTCTAAGCCTGACCTATCCATCGATTTGTGAAATCATAATTACTCACCCATTAAAACATCATTATCTCTTCCATTCCATCATCTTCATTGAAACACTCTTAGACTACAGTAACACTTGTTTTTCAATTTATTTCAGTTTTTATATTTCTATTCTTCGATAGTGAACATCCCTTCTTAAAGTGCCCCTTAACTTTACAATTAAAACATTAAATAGTTTTAACCTTTGATTTTGATGGTGGCTTACTCATGTTTTCAAAACTCCTTTCCACATTTCTTTCACTGTTGACAACTAAACACCCATATCTGATACATATTCATATGTGTTAGAGACTTTTTTTTAATTCTTTGACACTACAAGAGTTAAGACATTTAGCGACAATTTTTTGTGACCAACTATTGTTTCATCACAAATACGAGTTTTTTGTGACAAGACAATTGATTGACACTATTGTTTGGATTATCTATGATGATTTATATTTTTGTCACTAATACAATGGTAATTGTGACAATTTAGTTTTGTTCACAATTAAATTATCACTATTAATATATTAATACTGTTAAATTTTATTTTATCACTAAGTTTTGTCACTAAAAGTCTATGAAATTTGGCGCCAAAATAATTTTGGCGGGAATTAATTGTAATTATGATAAAACATATATTGGTAACTAATATTTTCTATTTGGTGTGACAAAACATAGTTTGGCCACTAATATTATTTTCTTGTTGTGACAAAACGGTTTATTGTTACACAATATTTTACTTGTTATGACAAAAAATTTTGTCAATAAATATGCAATTAATTAGTGTCTACTTCATATTGTCACAATAACCGAACTATAACTATGGTCACTACTATTCGTAATTTAGTGACAATTTTTTTCTGACTAAATATTTTTGTCATCATAAATACAAGTTTTTTTAGTGACAAGACAATTGATTGACACTATTTTTTGGATTATCTGTGATGATTTATATTTTTGCCACTAATACAATGGTAATTGTGCCAATTTGATTTCTTTTACAATTAAATTGTCACTATTAACATATTAATAGTGTTAAATTTTATTTTATCACTAATTTTTGTCACTAAAAGCCTATGAAATTTGGCACCAAAATAATTTTGGTGGGAAATTAATTGTAATTGTGACAAAACATATGTTGGTAACTAATATTTTCTATTTGTTGTGGAAAAACATAGTTTGGTCACTATATTGTTTTTCTTGTTGTGACGAAACGTTTTATCGTCACATAATATTTTATTTATTGAGACAAAAAATGTTGTCATTAAATACTCAATTAATTAGTGTCTACTTCATATTGTCACAATAACCGAACTATAACTATGATCACTACTATTCGTAATTTAGTGACAATTTTGTTATGACTAGCTATTTTTGTCATCACAAATACGAGTTTTTTTAGTGACAAGACAATTGATTGACACTATTGTTTGTATTATCTATGATGATTTATATTTTGTTACTAATACAATGGTAATTGTGGCAATTAGTTTCTTTCACAATTAAATTGTCACTATTAATATATTAATAGTGTTAATTTTTATTTTATCACTAAGTTTTGTCACTAAAAGCCTATGAAATTTGGCACCAAAATAATTTTATCAGGAATTAATTGTAATTGTAACCTTTATAATTTAATTCTCTAAACCAAAATTGTTCTCTTATTTTTGTGACATTTTGAAGTGTGTTTGCAAGTTTTTAAATTCTGAATTTTTGCAATTTCAATTTCTCATTATTTGGTTTACTCAAACAAAAGTCTATTTGAATTATGGTGACTAAAAACTATTGATATAATTCAAATTTTGATTATACCAAAATTAGACTATTAAGTCAAGCCCTGATCATCTTTCAATTAGGCATGATTTTAAATTCGTCATATCATGTTTGGGTTTCAGTTGCATTACATTGTGAATGTGGTTTCTTTATTGTAAATATAATCATAATTATATTTATATTTTTCATAATAATAATTACTATTGTTAACGTATGGCAACGTTACAGAGCCATAATTAACGCAATTTAAACTCAAGTTTTCAATCAAAATGTTGACATATTAGTATATTTATAGCCAATATGGCAACGTTATGAAGCCATAATCAACTATAAGTAGACAACCATCGAGCCCTAGGTGCCAAATAACTTAGAAACATCGTATAAGTGTAACATCCCCTCACCTATGGGAAGGGTAATATGGTAATTTGGAACGGGTTAGGAGTGTTTAACATTGCATTGCTA
>JANZXP010014325.1:0-13898 GCA_027576715.1 Erythroxylum flavicans
ACATTGTATTCAATTTTATGATTCTCATTATATAAATTTGACCAAACATTCAATTTTTAGCAAAAGTAACCTAACATCAAGTTCTTCATTAATATAAATGATGTGACAAGCTACGTTATATTAATATTTTCCATATGGTTGCCACATATTGTATCTATGCCATATATGAATTTTTTTAATTAAAAGAGAATTTTTTATTATCTCTAGTAGAGCTATTACTAAGTTATAGGAAGTTCTAGTTACAAGACAAATTCAACAAAATAAGAACAAAAGGTTACAAATATCTCATTTTAAATGTTCCATCTCATTTCATATCTGTAGTAAGTTGATTGTTTGTTGGTTTAGTTGGCATGATCTCCCTTATCCAGTTGAGGTTGGCTTTAACTAAGTAGTGCTAATTGATCAATGATGGTTCACTCACTGAGTTTGCAAAACTCATCAAAATTGCAACGTGGCTTTTCAGGTATGAGAGAGGAGACCTAGTTCCTAAAATTTTCTAGAAGAACATTTTGGATTAAGTTATAGATCAAAGGTCTATCAGCTGACAACGGAAGAGTAATAGACTCTTTTATGTAGTTTTCTTATGTTATGTACATGTAGAACTTTTGTATAAAGACTTGCAAACTTTCAAATGTTTTGGTAATGTAAATATTGGTTTATATGAAAGTACTGTTACGATGTAACTTTTGTTAGTTAATGAAATGAAGAGTTAAGATTTTTAAGTCTTCTGTTATTCTGTATGATGCCATATAAGTGATTATGATTGCTCTAACATGCCATTGTCATAAGGTATGTACTAGAATGTCCTTTGGATGTTCGAGTGTATACTCTATGGTAGTGGGGTGTACAATTTTGGTATCAAAGCATGGTTTGGCATCTATAAGGGCATATAAGAACATTTATACATTATATATAGTGAGAGATTCAAATAGTGATCACAAATATCTTTGTTATAGGTCATTTACCATAGGAGATCAAGTTGCATAGTCACCTTACATAAAGCCTCTAGGAGCCAATTGTATTTAAATTTGCACAAATGCCACCGAGAATTCTAAAGAGGAGAGAAAGGAGATGTGATAAATTGAGAAACAGGGGGTTATGAACTTCTACAGAAGTACAGACCCTGCTGAGGCCAAAGGATTGTTAGAAAGGACTGAAGGAGTGTTTGATCAGATGGATTGTGAGGCAGATAAGAGATTTGCTTATGCATTCTCACTACTGCAAGGTCCAGTATACCAATGGTAGAAGATTGTTCTAGGTAGTACCACCAGACCTTGTAGTTTGACTTGGGAAGATTTTCTGAAGGTTTTTAGAGAGAATTTTATGCCAAAGATATATCTGGATAGAAAGATAAAAGAATTTCTAGATCTGAAGCAAGTCAGACTCACAGTGGCAAAGTATAAGGTAAGATTCAATGAATTGATTGGGTTTGCAACTGTATTCATTCCAACTGGGGAGGACAAAGGTAGGAGGTTTGAAGATGGATCAAATATGGAAATCAAAACGAGGCTAGCCATTTTTAATTTTGGTAGTTTTATGGAACTCCAAGCGGGATTGATCAGAATTGGACAGTTGTTAAAAGATGGTCAGGGAGAGTACAGACAGGAGTCTAGAGGGAAGAGGCAGGTTAAGTCTCAGACTGATTCCGGTAGAAGCTTCAGTAAATGTTAGAACAAATTGTATCAATTTCAATCTAGATCAAGACAATCTAGGTTTTGACCAAGAGGTGGATTTGTTTAAAGTAGTAGAGGTAGAAGACCAGTGTTAAGAGGGTAGTCACAACAGATGCCTGATTGTGAGCACTTTGGTATAAAGCATGGTCGTGAGTGTTGGAGGTTATCAGGAGCGTATTTCCAATGTGGCTCTGTTGAGCATCAGATTAAAGATTTTCCCCAGAATTTAGGACCACGTTTTGGAATGAAAGCAGGATTAGTGACAGAGGCAACTGTATATCGAAATAGAGTTGTCGGATCTAAACTGAGAGGTGGAGGTAGAGGTAGGACACAGTCAGTAGGGCCTAGTGTCAGTACTGAGGTACGGAGTAACCAGATATAGTCCCAGGCCATGGTCTATGCCATCACCAGACAGGAAGCACAGAACTCCCCAGATGTGGTAGTAGGTGTGTTAAATGTTTTTAATTTTGAGGCATTTGCATTAGTAGATCCAGGATCTATACATTCATTCATCACACCGCATCTGGCATCTAGATTGCATTATGAGAGAGAGATATTGAAATGTGGATTAAAGGTGAGTACTCCAGTGGGTAGCACGATAGTGATTAGTGAGGTATGTAAAGGGTGCATAGTTCAGATTGATCAGGCAGAGTTAGAAGCTGATGTGACTGTATTGTAGTTAAAGGAAATAGATATTATTCTAGGAATGGATTGGCTCACTACTCATTAGACTGTAATGAACTATTATAATAAGGAAGTAGTTCTTGAATCCCCTAATCAGCCGAGAGTGGTGTTTCGAGGAGTTAGTCAGGCAGTACAAGCCTAACTAATTTCATTCATAAGTAATTTGAGATTGATCCGAGGTGGATGTGAGGCTTATCTTGCCCATGTAGTTGATACTTGAAATGAACAAACCATTCAGGATATTCCTATTATTAGGGATTTCTTGGATGTGTTTCCCACAGAATTATCAGGTTTACCCCCAAAAAGGGAGACAGAGTTTACCATTGACCTTGTTCCAGGTACTACTCTTATATCAATTCTTCCATATAAGATGGCACCTATAGATGACTTGTTTGATCAATTACAGAGAGCTCAGGTATTTACAAAGTTAGACTTGAGATCAAGGTACTATCAGTTGAAGATAGCAAAGGCTAATGTACCGAAAATTGCATTTAGAACGAGATATAGGCACTTTGAGTTTTTAGTGATGCCATTTGGGTTATCTAATGCCCTGGTAGCTTTTATGACCTTGATCAATAAGTTATTTCAACTTTATTTAGATCGTTTTGTGATTGTTTTATTGATGAGATTTTGGTCTATTCGAAGTGTAGAGAAGATCATTCTGAACATCTAAAATTGGTTCTACATATAATGAGGGAGAAATAGTTGTATGACAAGTTCAGTAAGTATGAATTTTGGCTTAATCAAGTAGTATTCTTAGGTCGTATTGTGTCTTAACAAGGTATATAGGTAGACTCGAAGAAAATAGAAGCAGTGATGAAGTGGAAAGCTCTAAGAAATATGACTGAGATTTGGAGTTTCCTTGGATTAACTGGTTATTATAGAAGGATTGTTAAGGGGTTTTCACTGATTTCAGCCCCTTTAACAAAACTTCTGAGAAAGAATGTGCCTTTTAGATGGAATGATGATTGTCAGAGGAGTTTTAAGGAGGTAAAATAGTGATGCTTCACAACAGGGTTTTAGATGTGTACTGATGCAGTATGGCATGGTAATAGCATATGCATCGAGACAGTTGAGGTTTCATGAGTTTAACTACCTGGTACATGATTTATAGCTTGCTGGTGTAGTATTTGCTTTGAAGATTTGGAGATACTAACTGTATGGTGAAACTTTTCAGGTATTTACTGATCATAAAAGTTTAAAATGTGTGTTGAGTCAAAAAGAGTACAATATGAGACAGAGGAAATGGATAGAATTGTTGAAAGATTATGATTGTATAATTGAGTATCATCCTGGCAAAGCTAATATGGTAGCTGATACACTAATCAAGAAGTCCAATAGCAGTGTGGCTCAAGTACAGTTATCAAGGTTACTGAGCCTAGTTCATTTTAGAGCCCTGAATGTGGAATTAAATTTGGGGCAAAACGAAGCATTGATAGCTACATTGAAGCTAAGACCTATATGGTATGAAAGAATCAGAAAGGCTCAGAATAGAGATCTAGAATTAGTGAAGTTAATTGAGAAAATGATAGCGAATCTAAGTTCTATATTTGAATTAAGAGATGATACATTATGGTTAAAGCAAAGATTGTGTGTGCCTAATGTTAATGATTTGAGGAAAGAGATTTTGGAGGAAGCACATGTAGCAGCCTACACTATGCATACTGGTATTACCAAGATATATAACACACTAAAACAACATTTCTAGTGGCCAGGAATGAAGAGGCAAGTGGCTACATATGTGGCTAAGTGTTTGACTTGACATCAAATTAAGGCAAAGCATCAGGGTCTAGTTAGTAAGTTATAAGCACTGCCTATTCCAGAGTGGAAATGGGAGAGAATTACTATAGACTTTATTTTGGGTTTGCCTAGGACTTTAAGACAACATGATCCCATTTGTTTCATTGTTGATATATTGACAAAGTCGGCTCATTTCTCATCAGTAAGAGAGAATAACTCACTAAATCAGTTAGCTCGGAGATATGTGAATGAGGTAGTAAGGTTACATGGAGTTCTAGTGTACATTATATCAGACAGGGATCTTAGATTTACCTCGAAATTTTGGGTAGTCTACAGATAACATTGAGAACAAAGTTGAACTTTAGTACTACATTTCATCCACAAACAGATGGACAGAGTGAGAGAACGATTAAAACTGTTAAGGATATGCTAAGGGCTTGTGTATTGGAGTTTCAAGGAGCATGGGACTAATATGTGGCTTTGATTGAATTTGCTTATAACAATCAGTATCATAGTAGCATTGGTATGGCACCATATGAGGTGTTATATGGCAGGAAGTGTTGTTCACCTTTATGTTGGGATGAAGAGGGTCTAAGAATTGTTGAAGGCCTAAAATTGATTTAGGATATTGTGGATAAAGAAAAATTGATTCAAAGTAGAATTAAAACGGCACAAGATAGATAAAAGAATTATACAGATCACCACAAGAGAGATATGGAAAATCAAGTTGGAAATAAAGTATTTTTGAGGGTATCGCCTTGGCGAGGAGTGTTGAGGTTCAATAAAAAAAGCAAGTTAAGTCCTAGATACATTAGTCCTTATAAGATCATTGAGAGAGTTGGACCATTGGCTTATAAGTTAGCCTTACCTAATGAGATGTCTCAGATTCACAATGTGTTCCATGTCAGTATGCTTAGGTGATATCAATTTGATCCTACTGATGCATTACCAGCTCAAGAAGTTGAAATTGCAAGTAATTTAAGTTATGTTGAAGAACCGGTAAAGATAATTGGTTATTAGAATAAACAGTTGAGGAATCGAGTGATTCCATTGGTCAAAGTCCTTTGGAGGAATCATTCAAGTGAGGAATCCATATGGAAAATGGAGGAGCATATGAGAAATCAGTACCCCTACTTATTTAACCATTCAGGTAAGAATTTTGAGGACAAAATTTGTTAAGAGGGAGAATTGTAATATTTGGTTTCTGAAAAATGCTTAGGGTTAGAACCCTAGATCAAGCATTGAATATACAAGTATAACATTAGCATTCATACATGAATTGATATTTGTACACATTACAAGTTAGCATATGCACTCAATTGACATATCCCCGGGTATGAAAGATTTTAACTAAACATAATGTGAATAATGAATTAATATGTCTTGAATTTTAGTATGATTGTATTTGAATTGGAAAATTGGAATTAAATGTTATTGATTAGCATATTAATGAATTAATATGTACATTTTGACTAGGACAAATGCTAAGTGGTAGGATAAACTGACACATGAAAAATTAGGATTACTAAGCGTAAAATTGAGTGACATTTGGCATAGTTAATTGTGTGACAAATGGACTAGTAATTAAATGACAATTGAATCAATTAGTATGTGAAAAGTAGACCAATCTTGAATTCACATGTGGACTGATTAGGAGGAGACAAATGGCTACTAAATTTGTCAATTAGTGGCAGCATCTTGATTAGGCAAATGTAATATATGCCTTAAGACAAATGTTGATATTAGAAGGTGACACATAGCGTGTGATGTAACAAGTTTCTATAGCTGAGTTTTGCTACTTCTTTCCTTTGTTTCCTTCACCAAAATAGCTCATTCTTTTCACTATAATTTTTTTGAACCCTAGCTAAGTTTCTACACTAAAAACACATACATATCGTACACCAAATAGCCAAGAAATATGTTAAAAGTTGTCTTCACCTTGCTGTTCGAAAAAACCAGCTAACTTTCACCCTAGAATTGCATTGATTTTTGCTTGCTTGGGAGGATTGGTTAATTTGGAATTTTGTGTTAAATTGGAAGCGTAATAGGTAAGTAAAAATTTGAGTTTTATAGCATGTCAAATGATATAAGAATGATACTTTAATTCGAATGAAACGCATATGATATTGGTGAAGATATGTGCCGGAAAATGTTGCATGAACTTGGAAGTTTTTCTCTTTTGTTTTTGGTATATGAAAACCATGGAGTATAGGGCATTATATGGATGAATTGGACTGGAATTTAATTTATAAAGAAGGTGGATTTATGCCAAAGAAAGTTGTTAAAAGAGTGTTATTGAATTGAGAAAGAATTGGACCTATATGCATGATAATGTAAGATAGATTTTTGGTTTGATTTTTGATGCAAGAAAGACTAGGATTTGTGAGCTATTAATTGAATAATTTTGAACTAGAATTGGAGAGGTTATTGATGTTGAATTGGAGTATGATTCAGGCCTGAAAGATGTATAATTGATGAACTATAAAGAGGATGTTTTAACTTTGGTATAAAGTGTGAAAAATCTAGAAAACTAATGAATGGATACTTTTCTGGTCTATTATTACATATACGGAAATGGTAGTTTTTGTACTATTGTATGGATGATTTAAGTTGGGAACTGAAGTATAATTGATGAGGAATTCATGTTAAAGATAGGTGTTATTAAGGTGTTTTCAAATTTAGAAAATTTGAGCTATAGGTGTCTTGTAAAAGAATGAATGTTAATGACATAAGTGATCAGAATTTTGTAAGCCTTAGTGTAACCAATTTGGTAGTTTAATTAACCTGAAATGAAGTCACCTTAAGGGACATGAAATCCAGAAATTTTCAGATGTTAGTGATGTCTTAAACTTGTTAATTTCGTGAGGTATTGAAGGTAGAAAAGTTATACACATTAGTAATGTTGATGACAAATTCTGGAATTTTAATTTCAGACTTGTGTCCATGTTGAACCAGCTGGGAAATTTCACTCTAAATTGGTATATTTGGACTTGATTAAGGTTAGTAATGAGCCAAGATTTTTGCTTGATTAATTAGAGTTTACGAAGTTAATTGATGTCATAATCTAATGAACAGACTGTTTTGATGCGTTGAGTTCAAATATGGAAATTCTAATTTGTTAAAGGAATAAAGCGGTTCTTTTAATGCAAATATGATCTTTAGGAAATGAATAATTTGTATAAGGTACGGATGAATCAGTATTGGAGAACACAGGGTATTTATGAATGAGAATTGGGTGAATGTATGAGTATATGTTGTTGGAAACATTTTGATGAACTTATAGATTTAGCTTGCTAAAATTTTAGATGTAAAGTACCAATTGTGTGTGTATTATAAGAAGCTTTTTGATCATGGAAATTTTCAAGGATAAGTGTAAAGTATGATTGATTAATTTGGAGTAAATCCGGCTAATTTAAGGGCACAAACTTAATTGCAAAATGGTAGTATAAAACGTATGATGTTGAATAATTAAGAAATTTGAATAGGTTATAGACTCGGGAAAAGTCAATTGAGTATGCATTGAACATGAAATATGTATATATATGCACAAATGAATATGTATTTGATTGATCGACTTTGTAATGTGAATTATGTACAAATTGTATGATTTTAGATGCCTAAGTCAGTCGCCATTCAGACATTGCCTGGCCATCCAGGCAATAGCATAAAGTGGAGCGTACTATGAGTCAACCTAGATGATAGCACTAAGCTTGATTTATTTCTGTTTCTATTTAATTCCTATATATTGAACTGGTAATGAATTGATTGTGATAATTTCTGACATTAATAGTCTGAGGAGTTTGATATTTGGGAATGTATTGGAAGTGTTCTGTCTGCATCTAAATTCTGAATGATATCTGTATACTCAACAAAAGTTGAATGTCGGACTTAGGTCTAATGAATGTAATATTATGTCTGTGCATTATAATGCATGTTATTTGTGGCATATTATGTGATTTGATGCATTACATTAAATGCATGATCAGAAAAACGGCATTGTGACGAAGTGACCAATCTAAAAGAGCTTTAAGCTCAGAATTTTGCATATAAAGCCTTGCCCCGTGATTTTAGTATCTGAATGAGCCCAATGTGGGACAATATCTGTATCTAAAATATTAATGAAAGTGGAGTCTCATATACATTTGCATTAGTACATGATTATGAATTATATGATTGTGAACTCATTCTCTGAACTTGTGTTGATAAGGCAATATGCCATATCTGTATATATGTTGATAATGTGATTGATTGGGACATGCATGATTTGAAAGAATATATGAAATATGTGACATTGATTATGTCTTATTAAGATGAGGAATTTTGTTAATTTGATTATATGTGAAATATTTGTGTACTTGACATGAGTGAATTCATCAATGATGGTTCACTTACTGAGTTCGCAAAACTCATCAAAATTGCAACATTGCTTTTCAAGTACGAGAGAGGAGACCTAGTTCCTAAAATTTTCTAGAAGAACCTTATAGATTAAGTTATCACTTAAAGGTCTGTCAGCTGGCAACAGAAGAGTAGTGGATTGTTTTATGTAGTTTTCTTATTTGATGTACATGTAGAACTTTTTATAAAGACTTGTACTCTTTCAAATGTTTTAGTAATGTAAATATTGGTTTATATGAAAATACTGTTACAATGTAACTTTTGTTAATTAATGAAATTAGGTGTTAAGATTTTTAAGTCTTCTGTTATTCTATATGATGCCATATAAGTGATTATGATTATTCTAACATGTCATTGTCATACGGAATGTATTGGAATGTCATCTGGATGTTCGAGTGTATACTCTATAGTAGTAGGGTATTACAATTTTTGTATTACAATATGGTTTGGCATCGGTAAGGGCATATAAGAACATTTAGACATGATATATAGTGAGAGTTTCGGCTAGTGATCAAAATTATTTTTGTTATAGGTCACCTACCATAGGAGATCAAGTTGGAGAGTCAGCTAACATAGAGTCCGTAGGAGCCAATAGAGAGTCTTCTGTACCTGAATTTGCATAAATGCCTTCGAGAATTCCAGAGAGGAGAGAAAGGAGATATGATAAATTAAGAAAGTAGGGAGCTGCAGACTTCTACAGAAGTACAGACCCTGTTAAGGTCTAAGGATGGTTGGAAATGATTGAAAGAGTGTTTGATCAGATCTACTATAAGGTAAATGAGAGATTTGCTTATACAGTCTCACTATTACAAGGTCTAACATACCAGTAGTGGAAGACTATTCTAGGCAGTACCACCATACCTTGTAGTTTGACCTGAGAAGATTTTCTGAAGATGTTTAAAAAGAATTTTATGCCGAAGATTTATCTAGAGAGAGATGAAAGAATTTTTGGATTTGAAGCAAGGGAGGCTCACAGTGGCAAAGTATGAGATATGATTCAATGAATTAATAGGGTATACAACTACGTTAATCCCAAATAAGGAGGACAAGTGTAAGAGGTTTGAGATGGGTTAAAAATAGAAATCAGAATGAGGTTACCAATTTCTAATTTGGGTAGTTTTACAGAACCCCGAGTGGCCTCGATTAGAATTAAACAGTTGTTAAAAGATGGTCAGGGAGAATACAGACAGGAGTCTAGAAGGAAGAGGCAGATTGAGTCACAGGCTAATTCTGGTAGAAGCTTCAATAAATGTCAGAACATATCATCTCGATTCTAAGCTAGATCGAGACAATCTGGGTTTCAAACTGGTAGAGGTAGAGGACTAGTGTCGAGAGGGTAGTCAAAATAGATGCCTGATTATAACCACTATGGTAAGAAACATAGCGGTGAGTGTTGGAGGTTATCGAGAGCTTGCTTCCAATGTGGCTCTGTTGAGCATCAAATCAAAGATTGTCCCGAGACATTAAGATCACAGTCCAGAATGAGAGCAAGAATAGTGACAAAGACAATTGTACAGTAAAGTAGAGCTGTCAGATCGAGATTAAGAGGTAGAGGTAGAGATAGGACATAGTCAGCAAGGACTAATGTCAGGACTGAGTTACAGAGTAACCAGCTGAAGTCTCAAGCTAGGGTCTATACCATCACTAGACAGAAGGTACAGAACTCCCCAGATGTGGTAGCAGTGTGTTAAATGTTTTTAATTTTGAAGCATTTACATTGGTAGATCTAGGATCTACACATTAATTCATCACACTATTTCTAGCATCTAGATTGCATTATGAGAGAGAGATATTGAAATGTGGATTAGAGGTGAGTAATCTAGTGGGTAGCACGACAGTGATTGGTGAGGTATGTAAATGGTGTATAGTTCGGATTGAGATCAGGCAAAGTTAGAAGCTGATTTGATTGTATTATGGTTAAAGGAAATAGATATTATTCTAGGCATGGATTGGCTCACTGCTCATCGGGCTATAATGAACTGTTATACTAAGGAAATAGTTCTTGAATCCCCTAATCAGACACTAGTCAGGTAGTACAAGCCTAACTAATTTCATTCATAAGTGCTTTGAGATTAATTCGAGGTAAATGTGAGGCTTATCTGGCCCACGTATTTGATACCCGTAATGAACAGACCATTCAGGATATTCTTATTGTTAGAGATTTCCTGACTGTGTTTTCCACAGAATTACCAAGTTTACCACCAGAAAAGGAGAAAGAGTTTATCATTGACCTTGTTCTAGGTACCGCTCCTATATCAATTCCTCCATATAGGATGTCACCTGTAGAACTTAAGGAATTAAAGACCCAGTTATAGGAGTTATTGGAAAAGGGTTTTATTAGACCTAGTGTGTCACTTTAGGGAGCTCCAGTATTGTTTGTAAAGAAGAAGGATGGAACTCTAAGGTTATGTATTGATTACAGACAGTTGAATCGAGTGACAATAAAGAATAAGTATCCTCTACCAAGGATAGATGACTTGCTTGATCAATTATAGGGAGCTCAAGTGTTTACAAAGTTAGACTTGAGATCAGGGTACTATCAGTTGAAAATAGAAAAGGTTGATGTACCGAAGAGTGCATTTAGAACCAAATACGGGCACTTTGAGTTTTTAGTGACGCCATTTGGGTTAACTAATGCCCCAACAGCTTTTATGGCCTTGATGAATAAGGTATTTCAACCTTATTTATATCATTTTGTGATTGTGCTTATTGATGACATTTTAATGTATTCGAAGTGTAGAGAAGATCATTCTGAACATCTAAGATTGGTTCTACAAATAATAAGGGAGAAATAACTATATGCCAAGTTCAGTAAGTATGAATTTTGGCTTGATCAAGTAGTATTCTTGGGTCATATTGTGTCTGGAAAGGCATATAGGTAGACTTGAAGTAAATAGAAGTAGTGATAAATTGGGAAGCTCCGAGAAATGTTACTGAGATTCGGAGTTTTCTTAGATTAGCTGGTTATTACAAAAGGTTTGTCGAGGAGTTTTCACTAATCTCAGCTCCTCTGACAAAACTTCTGAGGAAGAATGTGCCTTTCAGATGGAATGATGATTGTCAAAGAGTTTTGAGGAGATAAAGCATCGATTAACTATAGCACCAATTTTACTCATTCCATCTGGATCTGGAGGATATATTGTGTATAGTGATGCTTTACATCAGGGTTTAGAATGTGTACTGATATAGTATGGTAGGATAATAGCATATGCATCGAGACAGTTGAGGTCTCATGAGTTTAATTACGTGGTAGATGATTTAAAGCTTGCTAGTGTAGTATTTGCTTTGAAGATTTGGAGACACTACCTGTATGGTGAAACTTTTCAGGTATTTACTAATCATAAAAGTTTAAAATATTTGTTAAGTTTGAAGGAGTTGAATATGAGACAGAGGAGATGGATAGAATTGTTGAAAGATTATGATTATACAATTGAGTATCATCCTAACAAAGATAAAATGGTAGCTGATGCATTAAATAGGAATTCCAATAGTAGTGTAACATCCCATTCTCATATTAAGGATTAGGACCCGAAATTTCAGTACATATGAGCTCAAGGAGAGATTAAGGAAATGCATTTTTCTTGCTCATGCATAATGTTAGCATATATACACATAAATATTGAATGTTTGCACATAAAAAAGTGGTACATGCATTTATTGACAACTTTTAGGTATAATTGATGTTAAATGTGATTTTATTGAAAATGAGAAGTAGAGGGAGTAGAAAGAGTGATCTTGGTATGAGTTGTGATAAGGAAAGATTTAGAAACAAAATTGGTAGTGATCTGGAAAATGTTCACTGAGTGTGCTTCGATCTGTTAGCCATAACTTTTTTTCTAGTTATCCAAATGAGATGATTATTTTCTTGGATTACACTAGAAACATATGGATACATTTCTTATGAAGAAATCAAATTTCAATTCTGTCTCTAAGAGTCTCGAAATTTCATGAAGTTGAGAATTGGGTGTAGTACATTGGTGGATGAATGTAAAATTCGTCTTTGGACTTTAAGGGGAAACTTTGGGATTGATCTAGATAGATGTTGGCAAAGTTTCCTTCTTGAGAATTATAAATCATTCGGTTATCTTTCCAACGGTATATAGCATGAAATTTTTGGACATCTAACCTGAAAGTTATACTAATTGTAAAACACCTTTTGTCTTATTATTCATAAACTCCTTCTGGGTTACTATTCATCATGTTCTGTCCTATGTTTGACCCTTCAGAAGATACAATTTGTCTTTGTGATCTTCCAGAAGTTGTAGCTCTTGAATTTCTCTTTCTCACCATATATAGAAAACCTAAATCGTATATCCATAGGAAACGTTATGCTAATTGGAAAACACCTTCTGTGTCATAAACTCCTTATAGGTTACTGTTCATTATGCACATTCTGTCCTATTTTTAATCCTTCAACAGATACAATTTGTCCTTAAGGTTTTCATAGAAGTTGTAGTTCTTGAAGTCCTCTTTTTAACCATATATAGAACACCTAAATCTGATATCCGTAGGAAAAGTTATGTGAACTGTAAAACACCTTCTGTGTTACTATTCATAAACTCCTTCTAGGTTACTGTTCATCATGTACATTCTATCCTATTTTTTACCCTTCAAAAGATAAAATTTGCCTTTAATATCTTCATAGAAGTTGTAGCTCTTGAGGTCCTCTTTCAAACCATATACACAACACCTACATCTGATATCTGTAGGAAAATTTATGCTAATTGTAAAACACCTTCTGTGTTACTATTCATAAACTCCTTCTAAGTTACTATTCATCAAGTACATTATGTCCTATTTTTTACTATCTAGAAGATACAATTTGTCTTTGGGATCTTCATAGAAGTAGTAGCTCCTGAAGTCTTCTTTCGAATCATATATAGAACACCTAAATATGATATATGTAAGAAAAGTTATGCTAATTGTAAAACAACTTCTGTGTTACTATTCATAAACTCCTTCTGGGTTACTGTTCATCATGTACATTTTGTCCTATTTTTGACCATTCAAAAGATAAAATTTGTCTTTTAGTTATAGAAGTTGTAGCCCTTGCCATCCTCTTTCGAACCATATAAAGAACACCTAAATCTAATACCTGTAGAGAAGGTTAGGCCAATAGCCCCGAAGTAAGTTCAATATGATAGAGGATAAAAATAGATTGTATTCTTTTGGCCATAACTTCTTTTGTAGACACCCAAATGACTTGATTCTTGAATCATTGGACTCGTAAGACATTGCTCTACATCTCTGCTGAAAAAAATCATAGCCATCTAAAATGAAGTGAGAATGATTGAGTGAAAAACGTGGGGCGGGTACAGTGTGTGTACTATTAAATAATATGAACTGGTGTTATTCCACTGAACATACTTCAGTATTTTGATGATTTCTGGATCGGTAGAGCTCCAA
>JANZXP010014335.1:0-13898 GCA_027576715.1 Erythroxylum flavicans
TGAAAGGAGCTTATTAGAAAAATAACAGGTCATGTCGCAAGCCACTTTATGGCTACGTTTACCACCGCGAGAGAAGAAAAGTGGAATCACTTAATTATGTCATTTATACCATATGACTCCAAGTTAATTATGTCATTTATACCATATGACTCCAAGTTTCAAATTTTTTATATTTAAAATTCGATAAATTTTAAAATTTTATGGATATTTTTAATGCTTGTTAATTGAGTTGATAATTGATATTAGATGTTTAAAATTATCAGATTGATTTATTATTATTATAACACTTTAAGAAGAACAAAATTTTTGTAAAATAGTATATTGGTATTTGTTGTCATCACTAAACATTATTTTGTATTTTAGACATATCTTTCAACGAAAATATTGAATTAAGGTGACTCAAAATACTATGAAAATTTAAGAGGATTTCTATAACTTTTAAAAAGGCTACAGGAGTTGATATATTAGCTAATCAAGCCTTTACATTTAACTAGTGATGATGACATGATTTTCTACAATTGGTGTTTGACTTACTAATCTATCTGTAAGCAAATAGACTTAACTATAACAAGTTATTAAAAATGGAATAAATCCATAGTATCAGTCCCATATGAACTATGTCACCATATTTATTAATCCTAGTTAAGTAATAAAACTAAATAAAGCAAAAGATTACAAAAGATAATTAAATCATTAAACTAACAAGAATAACGTACATAAACCACCAAAGGCAAATTAATAAACACATGTTAGGCTTAAGAGTGCACTTATATAAAATTCCAATTATCTTATAAGAATAATTATCTAGCTTGAAACAATTATTAATTTCAAGTATTTATGTCCTCTCCTAATGTATATAAGTATGTCCAATTAGGCAAGTAGTTAATCTTGATATGCAGTTCAACCTAATTAAATTTATTAATTATAGTTAAGAAATATTTAGTTATCACAATAGTCTATAATACTTTCATTCTCTAGCCTTTTTCAATCTTTCAAACAATCTTTTAAGATTCAATCTATGATGATCAGTCACAAACTTAACAATTAAGAACAAAAATAATAAATTCAACTAATAAATAATTAAATCATGTGTTAATGATTGAAACACAAATAAATCAGTCTCAATATAAAGGAAAGAATAAAAGAAAAAAGTAAGAGAAACTGTCACAGCCTCTTCATCTTCCTTCGATGCTAAGAAATAATAAAGCCCTGAAAATAAAGCAAGATGACTATCAAGCACCTTCTAAACCCTAGATTAGACCTGACAAGAGTCTTTGTTGTTAGGATTACAAAATAAAGTTTTAGAATGTTTGAACTTAAGAATTAATATGTCTTTAGAAATTGGGCACAAGAATTGGTGTCGGACTAGCATCAACACCGATGGCAATTTTATTTTGGGATTTTTGTTGTCTCAATTTAGGATGTAACTGATGCCTGGCACCAACTTGTAACTAGCGTCAATTTTGTTCTTTGACTTCTTGAGTAAAAGTATGATAAGTACGGCATTGGTCCAGGTAGTACTACGACATCGGTTTTGTTCAACTTCTCAACTTCTCTTATCCATTGCATAACTGGTGGCCTATCTCCTCATCCTGTCCAATGTAAATTTGGTCTTCTCCATTATTTACTTTTTGTATATATTCAACCTTGAAGTGACTTTTGATGTTTTCTACAAAGATGTTGCCCTTTCAAGTAGCTTTCAAATGACTTCAATAGTATCTCCTTGATTGGAAATGTATAGAAAGTTAAGATGAATTTCAGTACTAACCTTCTATACATTTCCAATAGATGAATTTTAGTACCAACTTTCTATACATTTCCAATCAAGGCTCATCTGGACTTCTATCATATTTGATTCTTAATATGACTTATATCAGGCATCTTTAATTCTAAAAATTATAATTGAACTTAAGTAATACTAGTGTTTGAAAATTATATTGTGATTGATTTTCTCATAAAATATCTTGTCCTCGTATGGTATTTTAAACTTCATAGTAAGCTATTACAATTTCAAATTTTAAATTGAATTCACTTATCTCTTAGCTAAATAATTATTTTAAGAAATTTTTTTGACGTAGTCATATACTAACTTTTGTTTTAGAGTAAAGAAATATATAACTTTTCAGATCCTTTAAAAGATATAAAACTTGGATCAATTAATATAACAAAGTGGTTTTATTATTTTTACCAAAGTCTAAATATGTATTATTGAGACTAGTAATAATTTCATAATTTATTTCACAACTTTTATGTTTTTTTTAAGAATGAAAAACATATGATTATTATGCTAACTTCATGTTAAATATTAAAAAGCGGTATATATCCTAACATATATACTTTACTAATGCCTTGAAATTATGAGATTTGTTTAAAGAGTATACTTAGCAATGGGGCCTAAGCTAGGCTTGAAAATAACTATAAAGGCGTAATTTTTTAAAATTTTAATTATTATTAACTTTAAAATTATTTAAAAATAAATTAATCTTTATTAAAAGAATCTATCCAATATTAAAAAATTGAATTTGCAAAAATATTACTTAATTCTTAAATTATTTATAAAAATACGAAAACATTTGCTAGTTAGTTTAGATATATTAATAAATTTTTCACATCAATTTGCAATATATAATAAAAATATACCATATCAATTAAACATCATCGTCATCATCATCATCAAGGACAACAACAATAATAACAAGAACAACAACAGCAATCATAATAATAATAACAATAAAATCTTAATGTAAATCTCGCTAATATGCAGAGTTTGGAGAGATTTAGAAGTACGCAGTCTTACCCCTAATATACTATATCAATTAGTAAATATATATGTTTGTTACTTTGTTAAAAAAATAAAGATTATTTTAAAAAAATTTCTTATAACAAATCAAAACTTTTCTTTTTCATTTTCACTTAGGGACCTTAATGTAGAATAATAATTAATATTAAGTTTTTATTAATCTAATGATTCTAAATTTCTAACATCGTAAATTTATTTTTAGAAAATGACTATTTGTCAACATAAAAAATATGTTAATTCCTAGCAAGGGGAATATACACACTATTAAAATTGATATTAGAATTTTGAATTGTTTATGTTAGGAATTGTCAATTATACGAAGTTGTTAAACATTTTTAAGTAAAATCATTTTATTTTAACGTTAAGAAGAATCATGGTCCGTATTACTTTAATTCATATATGATCACAAGAATGTAATAAAGATAATGGAATGGTAAATAAAGTTAAGAATAGTTTTGTTTCTATTTTGGTCGTTGAAAATGATCCAATTCTCTGTTATGTGAAGGCACAAACAACTATTAGGTGAAGATAAAACCAAATAAAGAAAAACAATTAAGGAACGTGGCCAACTTATGTAGGTTTTGTACAAAGTTATGAAGCAATATAGAACTAGACGACAGAAAATGATGCTTATTAACTAGAGATGGAGCAATTTGTACAAAGTTAGGTTTTAATGAATTATAGGCTTGCCCTATATGCATTAAATATAAAGGAATTAATGAAGAGTGATTATTTACTTGAACAAGATGCATGGAAATGGAAATAAAAAAGGAAAATGCCTTTTCCATAACATTAAAAAAATTTTAAGATTTCCTTGTGTTGCTTCATAACAAAGAATATTTAATCATTATACTTTGACCATTCAAAATATGAAAGAATAATATCAATTCAAAATTCTGCAAAGTATCACAATGTTAAAATCAAAATTCTATTATTTTCAAAATTAAAGAGTATTATAATGCTTTTATCTAAATAAAAAATAAAAAATCAATTAATGCTAGAGACTAAAGTTGAGCTAATGGATAAAGCCAATAATATAGATTTTTCTTTGTTAACTTCACACCATTTCATCTATATATAGAAAAATTATTATGTAAATTATACTCGATCATACAAAACTTTTATTAAATCAATAATCAATACAAGATAATTAACAAATAAATTTATCTTCATCATCGAATATTTGTTCAAAGAAACTTTCATTTGGAAGAATGGTTTTCAAACCTGTATCAATATAAAAAAGACAATATAATATAATATAATATATGGTTGTTAAAAGTTATTAAAGTAAACAAAATTAACATATTATAAAGAATAAAGTTTACCTAAAAGATAATAAAGTTTACCTTAAAGATCTGCACTCCCTTACTAACTTTGGACACATATAAGGGCTTCCACATTATTAGGATGACGTTTAGTACGATATGGATTAACTATCTAACAGCTAGTACTAAAAGTAAAATTCGAAGCAACAATAGCTATTGAGATTGCTAAGGGGTCCCATACTATTATTTATATGATTAGATAAGTACCTTCATGATTCTTCCACCATAATAATACATCTAATTGCACATTTCCAACTAAGGTCATAACACTTGCCTCCAAAAAGTTATCAAACTCCATCTTATTATAAGAAGTTTTGAACAAAAAAGCTTCCTTTACAGAAATAGTTATTGCTAAAGCTAAAGATGAACTAGCCCTTATTCAAGGTAAACTCACTAGAGATCTTGCCAATTCTCTCTTACTGGATACTGAAGAGACTCTCTTAAGAAATTACCTATCAACTATTAGAGACTATAATAGCCTTATGGTACAAAGGGCCAAAGCCAACTGGATTAAAGGAGGTGTAAGGGGCACTAAATTCTTCTTGAACTCTATTTTCCCTAGGAAAAACTCGAATAGTATATGCTCTCTTAAACTTCCTGATGGCGGTCAGATTTCACAAGAAAGGATCTCTTGTATGATGCCGAGAGATACTTTAACAGCTCTTATGGATGTTCTCATATACCAGCAACTTTTACTCCTCTTTGCTCTTTCATTAAAAAGAGAATCTCTCAGAAAAAATGCTTTTCTCTTTAAGCCTGTGGAGGGGAAAAAGATAGAAGAGGTAGTCTTTCAAATAAGCCCTAAAAAATCCTCAGGACCTGACGGCTTTAATGATTACTTCTTTCAAAAAACTTGGCATGAAATTGGCCCTATGATGAAGAGAGTAGTTTTAGAATTCTTCTCTATAGGAGTGCTGCTGAAGGAGATCAACAAAACTCATATCTATTTAATTCTAAAGTCCTCTTGCCCTTTATCCTTTAAAGATTTTAGACCCATTTCATGCTCTAACTTCTTATATAAGGTAATTACTAAAATTCTGGCTAATAAAATTAAGACTTTCCTGGATTTTCTAATCTTTAACAACCAGAATGCCTTTTATTCAAAAAGGAATGATTAGGGATAACGTCTCTATTATTCGAGAATTGATGAAAGGGTGTCAAATTAGGAATAAAAGCTCTCCTAATTGTATCATAAAAGTGGATTTTAAAAAGGTTTTTGACTGTGTTGAATGGAGCTTTATTCTTCAGACTTTGGATACTTTAGGATTTCCTATTATGTCTATAAGATAGGTTGAGGCCTGTATTACTTCTTCTTCTTATTCAGTTATAATTAATGTTAGGCCAATTAGTATCTTCAAGGGCTCTAGAGGACTAAGAAAAGGGGATCCCATTGCCTCTTATCTCTTTATCATATGTATGGAAATGCTAAGCCAATTGTTTCTTCATAAAGTTGGAAGCAACAACTACTTTAAATTCCATAGCAAATGTAAGAGAGTAGGGCTTATTAACCTATTCTTTGCAGATGACCTTTTACTCTTCTCCAAGGCTTACAGTAAATGTATTGACCTACCAATCTTAACATTGTCCATATTTAGAGATTTTTCAGGTTTGGAGGTGGATCAATAAGAGCCCTTTTATTCTGGCTAATAATGCTAATATGATGGAGGATAGAATCTCCTAAATCATTGAACAAGATGCCTACTCCTTTGACCTATTTGGGACTGCCCATTACTACTAAAAAGATACAATTCTCTGAATGCTACCCTTTAGAAGAGAAAATATAGAGAAGATTGGGCTTATAGATAAATAAGGTGCTCTCATTTGGAGGGAGATTGTAACTTATCAAATCTTTCTTGAATTCTCTTGATATTTATTGGTCCTCTACCATGGCACTAGCTAAAGAAGTCACCAAGACTATTGAGAAGTCATCTAGAAGGTTTCTTTAGGGGAATTTAAACTCGGACAACCACTTTGCCAATGTCAAATGGTCATATGTATGTATGAGAAAAGAGGAGGATGGACTGAGATTGACCTCTATTGGGACCTTTAATAGAATTACTTTGTTAAAAAAATTTTAGAACATCTTATTGGATAAGAACTCATTATGGATCATATGGTTCTATAGCTACATTCCTAAAGGTTTTAGCCTTTGGTCCATTCCTATAAAATTGATATTTTCTTGGTCCTTAACTTAGCTTTTGAAATTAAGACCTATCTTGAAGCCTACAGTTCTTTGTAAGGTTGGAAATAGGGAGTAGGTCTTTTTGTGGCCTGACTACTGGATAAGTTTAGGCCCCCTAACTGGATTTCCATAAGCTTAAATTCAGTTTAATTATCATAGAGGGCCAATGGTTTATTCCCATATAATTGCAATGTCTTACTCCTAACTACCAACCAGACTTGGGAAGACAAGATACATTCCATTATCTCAATCTTCATCCAATAAATTTAGCATCTCAAAATTCAAAGAATGACAGAACTAGGATATCCCAAGTTTTGTTTGGTCATTCCTTTCTTTTATGGCTAGCTACTCTGAATAAACATGTTAGATATGATGCACTTCATCCCTATCAATTCTACTCGTGTCCTCTGTGAAAGCGAGGTAGAATTAAGAAACTTGTTCTTCTTATGTCCTTTCTCACAATTTATATGAGAGAGGGTATAAAAATTGTGTCTAGTTTCTAATACCGAAAATTTCTTCATGGACAGTCTAAATTGGCTACTAAAGTTAAACAATACTCCTAATCACAAAAAGAAATTTACATTATCTCTTTCACCTCGTCGATCAAGGAGATTTGGTGAGAGATGAACCTAAGATGCTTTTAGAATATTTCACATTCCAGAGATCAAGTTTTGACCTCCCTAATTTTTGGAATTAAAGAGAATCTCCTTTGTACCCTAAGAGATGTAAGTTGTTGCCATAATCTAGTTATTTAATGGAAAATTGCTTAAGTTTTATACTACTGCATGCATTCACATGGAAGCGAAGATTGATTAACATATAAACTAAGGAAGAATGTACCTATTAGGGTTGTTGAGATGACCCATACTAAAATGCGAAGTATAGACTTGAAGCTCCCCTCCATCCTCCTTTCTGGAAGTTCTGTATAAAGATTGTTCAACTTTCTGATGCATGCATTATCGAGTTGCCTGTGGACTTGTTATACAATCTTGCCTTACATCCCCTGGTGAGTCCCATCTCTATGGATTCAAATCACCTGTACCCAAATAACCTATGCCTCCTGTTCTCCGTAAAATCCAACCATTCAATAAGTGGGAGAGAGATTTGAGTCCCATCTCCAGTGGCTTTAAATCCTCAAATCCCTAATTTGGGTGATTTGAGGATATGGTGAATAAAAGTCATGTTCCTTAACCGTATTTGGAAAATGCAGAGTTTTCATTTTTATGTATCTTGTTGCATTTAGTTATGTGCTATTGTTTTTGTTATTACACTTGGATCATAATCTACGTACATTCTGCCATTAAATGAAATTATTTTTAATTTCACAAAAAAATCAAAATTTTTTTGCACATTCTATGTAATTATCTAATAATTTCTTTAATTTTTTATATTTTGAGTATCACACTCCAATACACCACACTGTAAAATTATTACATGCATGAACTTAAAGTACATTAAAAAATACAAAATAATCAAACATTGAAATTCAAAAGTCAAAATCTCTAGTCCAACCACATCATCTAGAAGGAGTACTATACTTAACCTTATCCTTCCCAATGGTTATTAAATAAGAAAAAGTTGAATTATTTTAGAAATTTATTAATTAATGGTATTAACAGAATTATTTTTGTAGTTTCAATAAAATAAAAAATATATAACAAAAATGATGTCGTTGGAAGATTAAGTTTTCTAATCCTCACAAATTAACTTTCAGCACCAGCTTGAGAAATTTAAAAGGCAACTTTCAATTTCTTTCGTTGACTTTCCTTAATCCTTAAGGTTTCCTTCTAGTTTTTATAAAACCCGAGATATAAGATAGGTTACATAAAGGCTTTTTTGTCAAATTTAGTAGGCTTGGCATGTTAGGCACTGAATTTCGGTGCCTAACAAGTCAAAGAATGGTTGGCCAAATTGGCCAATCATATCTTCAATCTCCTGCCTATTTATAGGAAGGAGATAAAAAAATAGAGAGTATCCAAATCTCAAGAATAAAAAAAGAGAGAGAAGTGAGGTGAGAGAGAAAGAATAGAGAGACAGAAAAATATTTTGTATATTTTTGTGAGTGTAGTTTTTTCCTTCTAATTCTCCAATTTTCTCAGTAGTAAAATTCTTCTATCCTTGCCCATGGTTTTAACCCAAATTTAGGGCTTTTTCATGTAAAATCTATGTGTTCATTACTATTTCTTTAGTCTTATTTAGCTGCGAACCTGCTCTAGTCTGATCAATTTTCACAACAAGTGGTATTAGAACCAAGCTTTGGTGTGGTAGTATGGAAGTGCATGTCTAAGAAAGTTCTGGCTAAGGAAAGACTTGGTACTTAAGTGTGTCCGTTTGTGATCCACCTCTCTTTCCAAGAAACTTACTTGGTACTATTCATACATATGCATATGGTACTACTCACATATACGGGGGTACTGTTCATACATACAAGTACTATTCATGTGAAATAATGGGAGCTAAATTCTATTCGTGATAGCAGCAATGGCAGTATAATTTGAGATTGAAAAGTTCAATGGGAGTAATTTCTTGTTGTGGAAGTTGAAGATGAAGGCTATCTTGAGAAAAGATAATTGTCTGGTGACCATTAGTGAACGGTCAGTTGTAGTCACAGTTGAAAAGTGGAATGATATGGATGTGAATGCTATTGCAAATCTTCATCTGGCACTAGCAGATAGGGTGTTGTCAGAAGAAGACAGAAAAGGAGATTTGAGATCACCTTAAAAAATTGTACGAGGCTAAATCACTCCACAACAAAATTTTTCTGAAGAGAAAACTATACACTTTACACATGGTGGAATCCATTTCAATGACGGAGCACTTAAATACTTTAAATACTCTATTTTTCTAACTCACATTATTGGACCACACAAAAGAGATAAGTGAACGTGCGAAACTTCTACTCCAAAGTCTACCAGATTCGTATGATCAACTTGTCATCAGTTTAACAAATAACACAGATACTCTAGTCTTCGACAATATTGCAACTGCTATTCTAGAAGAAAAGAATCAGCACAAAAGTAAGTAACATAGGCTGGAAAATTCACAAAAAGCGGAGACCTTAGCAGTGATGAAAGGAAGATCAATAGAATGTGGCCCAAGTGGGAGTCATAGTCATGGTAGATCAACATCTAGGAGTAAGAAGAATTTCAAGTGCCACAATTGTGGCAAGAACAAAAGAAAGATTGTTGGAATCTAAATAAGAAAGATTCTATTCTTAAAGGAAATGCGGCAACTACTTTAGATGACGAATATGCAATGGTCTGTGAACCGGCAATGACTATTGGAGATAAGAGAAGATTTGTTGATGTAAGGCTTCTCAATTCAGCAGCTACTTTTCATATGACCTCTCGAAGAGATTGGTTCCATCAATATGAATATATCTCTGGGGGACCTGTGTCAGCTGTAATGATCAAGCTCTGAAGATCGTTAATATCGGTAACATCAAGCTAAAGATGTATGATGGGACAACTCAAACTATTGAAAAAGTACAACATGTAGAGGGCCTGAAGAAGAATTGGTTGTCTGTAGGACAACTGGATGATCTCAGTTTCAGATTTGAGATTCAAAATAAGATCATAAAAGTGATTAAAGGAGCACTGGTATTTATTAAAGCAGAGAAAATTGTTGCAAATTTGTACATGCTGAAGGGAGTAACTTTACAAGAAGGAGAGGCATCCGTTGCTGTGATTAGTCCAGATGACAAATCAGCAATGACGTGGCATAAAAAGCTTGGACATATGTCAGAACAAGGGATGAAGATACTTGTAGAGAAGAATCTACTTCCAGGTTTCACAATGGTATCACTACCCTTCTATGAGCATTGCATTGTGAGTAAGCAACATTGATTGAAGTTCAACACATCAAAGTTCAGAACCAACGAAATTATAGAATTGATTCACTCTAATATATGGCAAGCACCCATTACGTCCCTAGGAGTAGCAAATTTCTTTGTATCATTTATTGATGATTATTCGAGGAAATGTTAGGTGCTCCCTATCAAGAGGAAGGCAAATGTGTTTCTAACTTTCAAATTTACAAAGCACGGGTGGAACTCGAATCTGATACAAAGATCAAGTATTTGCGGACAGATAATGGAGGAGAATATACTGGTACAGAATTTGATGAATTATGCAAACAATAAGGCATCAAAAGGCAGTTTATGACGGCATATATACACTCCTTAATAAAATGGAGTAGCAGAACGGATGAATAGAACTTTATTAGAAGGAATAAGAGCGATGTTGAGAACTGCAAGCTTAGGTAAGAAATTCTGGGCAGAAGCAGTCAATACCGCTTGTTATGTGGTGAATTGAGCTCTATCAACTGTAATTAAGTTGAAGACATCGATGGAGATGTAGACTGGTAAACCAGTGGATTATTCCAACCTCTGTATATTTGGAATTCCTGCCTATATGATGTTCAATGCCCAAGAAATTACGAATTTGGATCCAAAATCTAGAAGATGTATTTTTTTGGGATATGCTGAAGGAGTAAAGGGTTATCATCTGTGGGATCTCACTACCCACAAGATTGTTATCAGCAGGGATGTTATCTTCATGGAATATAAGGATCAAGAGGAAGTAGAAATTGTTGGCACAATACAAGAGAATTTAGAGACTACAACAGTACAGGTGGAAAGGGAATTTGAACAAAATGTTTCTTCTAAAACTGCACCAGAGCACAAGGAGCAAGAACCAGTCGAATATGATGTTTCAAATACTCGAAAAATAACTTGCATAAGAAGAGCACCAAGCTAGTACTCAGATTATATTATGGAGAGCAATATTGCATATTGTCTTTTAACTGAGGATAGAGAGTCATCAACTCTTCAAGAAACAATGAATAGTTCAGATGCATCTCAGTGGATGGTAGCAATGCAGGAAGAAATTGAAGCTTTGCATAAGAATAAGACATGGGAGCTAGTATCGCTATCACAAGGAAGAAAGCCCATTAGCAATAAATGGGTTTACAAGATAAAGTGGAGCGATATCGTGATAGATTGGTGGTAAAAGGATATGTTCAGAAAGAAGGTATTAATTTTAATGAAATATTTTCTCCTGTGGTTCGACTCACTACAGTTTGAGTAGTTCCGGCAATGTGTGCTATATTTGACTTACATCTTGAGTAGTTAGATATGATAACTGCATTTCTTTACGGAGATCTTGAAGAAGAAATTTATATGCTCCAACCAGAAGTTTTGAAGAAAAAGGAAAAGAGAACTTAATTTGCAGGTTGAACAAATTGCACATGTAGTGAGAGTGGTTAGTTGATACATGACGAATCCTGGTTGAGAGCATTAGAATACAGTTAAGAGGATTCTCAGATATATCAAGGGAACCTCAGATATTTCATTATATTATGGAGAATCAGATTTTATTGTTAGAGGATATATTGATGCTGATTATGCATGTGATCTTGATAAAAGTAAATCCACTACAGGATATGTGTTTACACTAGCTAAAGGAGCTGTAAGCTGCATTTCAAAACTGCAGTCAGTTGTGGCTACGTCAACAATAGAAGCGGAATATGTAGCAGTTACACAAGCTAGTAAAGAAGCAGTAGGGTTAAAGATGTTGTTGGAAGTAGTTGGGTATAAACAGGAGAATATTACTCTATTTGGTGATAACCAAAGGAATTTGCATCTTGCAAGGAATCCAACATTTCATTCAAAGACAAAACACATTCGAGTTCAGTATCACTTCATTGTTGAGAAAGTGGAAGAAGGAACGGTGGATATTCAGAAAATTCATACAGTGGACAACCTAGTAGATTTTATGACAAAAGTAATCAACGGTGACAAGTTTATTTGAGGTCGATCCTCATGCGGCCTGACAGAGACGTAAGCAACATGAAGTGGTAAGATAGAAAGAATTGTGTGAAGATGTGATTGATTCTCAATCAAATCTTCAAGTGGGAGAATTGTCAAATTTAGTAGGCTTGGCACGAAACATGCCTAACATGACAAAGAATGGTTGGCCAAATTGGCCAACCATATCTTCAATCTCCTGCCTATAAATAGGCAGGAGATAAACAAATAGAGAGCATCCTAATCTCAAGAATAAAAAGAGAGAGAGACGTGAGGTGAGAGAGAAAGAATAGAGAGACATAAAAATATATTGTATATTTTTGTGATTGTAGTTTTCTCCTTGTAATTCTCTAATTTTCTTAGTAGTAAAATTCTTCTATCCTTGCTAGTAGTTTTTACCCAGATTTAGGAATTTTTTTACTTAAAATCTGTGTTTATTACTATTTTCTCATTCCTATTTAGCTGTAAACCTGCTCTAATCCGGTTAATTTTCACAACAATTTCTTCCACGAATATTAGTAATATCACCGTTTCAAGCTAATCAGGAATACAATCTCCTAAATGGCAACTTGTTGAAGCGATATATGTTATTGTAAATTTGTGTAGGAATAAAAAGAATAATGTTTCGAACATTTTTTTTACTGTATCACCGCCTCTTTAGTATATCCATTTTCTAAACGCGTTAATTATGTTACATTTGGGATGTATGACATTGTCATTGGGACTTTACTATATATTTAAGTCAAAACTTCGCAATACTCAAAAAAATAAAACAAAAAATTCAACTTTTGCATTTAGGAAAAGTTATTTGTATTATGCGCAACTCCAACAAATTCTAAGAAATTAAAGTTCATAAATATACAGAAATAAAATTTTAATATACTGACAAAATATTAAAAAAATAGTACAAATGACGCTGGTATGACGAAGTTATACATTTAATGACCTAATGCTCACAAATTAATATTCAATAACCAACTTGAAAATTTTCCATAAATATTTATTTTGTTTCAAGAAAGAAAGAAATAAATAGAGAGTTGATTATCAACTTGTTAAAATGTCTCCAGGCTTCATAAGTGGAAGGTAACTAATTGAATAATGGTATAACAAGGCTGTAAATGGAGTTGATCCCAAATCTTTTTCATCAAGGGTCATATGTTGTTGTTCCTTAATAATATTACAACACTTCTTCTTAATGAAATGAATGAGGTTAAAAACAATATTGCACTTTCTGATTGTCATGATTTTTGAACAATCTGATAAATACAAGAAACGCTCAATCAAAACAGTACTGGACTTCTAAAATAGATGACGAGTATTTTCTTTGTCGGACTAGATTTGGAGGAGAATCGAAGAACAATCAATGCATAAACTGCTCGAAATTTGAAAGTAATAATTGAAGCAGAGCCACGATGAAAGGAGTTCATTAGAAAAGAACAGATCATGTCGTAAGCCGCTGACGCTGTCACTACCTGCCATGTTTTCACACACACTTAAAAGCCTCATAAAGGGAAGATCACTTGACTTTCATGGTTTTACCTGAATTTATTATTCTGCTGATCGTCAGCAATTGGCCTTGTGCTTATCTTCAGCTTGGCTTGAAGTCTGTGATCCATTATCAATATAAATAAACTGGTCCTATGGTCCCTTCATGCACAAACGGAGTAACAAATGAAAATATCCATGCTACAAAAAATGCAGCTAATGGGGCAGGAACTAGAAGTAACAGAATTTTCTAATCCTTTGCTTTTCTGCCTTTTGTTAGTTTCATGCTTTATCTTTTGG
>JANZXP010014400.1:0-13894 GCA_027576715.1 Erythroxylum flavicans
CCTATACAAACATGTATATATCAATATACAGTAGTATCTCTAAGTACAAACCAATACAAAAAGGGCTCAAAGACTTCGGCGTTACACTAAGCGTGAAGAGAGTAGCTTCAATTATTCTTCAACAATTTTGGTCCAAAGGAGAGCTAAAGTTTCGATGGAATGAAGGTGGAGTAGCTCCCATCATCTTTGTTTTACATGCTATACATTGTTGGAAGCTGTCCACACGTTGCAAGCTTAACTTCCAATAGCTGTCTATTATTTTATCCCTCACCATCTTTGTTTAATTAAGCCATTAATCCCTTGTAACATCCACGACAATACTTGTCTCCTACAAATAATAAGTTGTTCTGATTTTGTCTCACCAAAATGACACATGTCCACACCATGAGTTGGTCTCTCATGTAAAGAATTTGATGTCCCTAATTTCTACTCCTTCACAAACATGATAGTATAAGATTTTCGTGCATTCTTGTTCCAAAACAATAAGAACTTCTTCATGTACATGACAACTACCACTTAAGTACCATTCACATGTACATATATTATTTCTTGTCCAAAATAATTAAGTGGCTTAAGAAAAATATGTCCAATTTCGGTAGAAATTTCATGTCCAGTTAATACATGTTACACCTAAATATATCAACATATAAGTTGGATCGATTTACTTTAAGTATCCATAACTATGATTGATTTTTATGTCCTTATAATTCAGCTCAAGAATACCTCAAATTTACTTTACAATAATTTAATCAAGTTCAATCTTGATCTATAATAAATCCATCTGATTGAATTTATTTTTGGTCCATTTCCATACCAGTCAACTCTAATATTTTTCGACTATCATTTGATTAGCAAAATAAAATTTACATTCACCTGAAAACATCATTCACACGAAATTAAATTTTATAGACACGTGAAAAGAAAAGTTTGGGGTTTTACAAACCAAATATAGAAATTAATGAAAATTAATACTTATATAAGTACTTCCCTATTATCATCTTTGATGTCATGATTTAATTAACTTAGAATGAATTTATCATTTCAACTAACAAAATCTTCTAGACTATAAAATTGCATTCTCTCGAGGTACAATCACCAACTCTCCAGTTGGTTAACCTATATCTCTATTAAGCAACACCCCTTTGAATGCATTAAGTGCTGTAAAATTCAATGAAGGGTTTCACCCTAACACTATATATTTTATGTAGGTCCATATCTAGCACCCAATTTAACCCCTAAAACTTAAGTTATGATATAATTGTAAACAATTTTGTCAAAGCTTCCATAAGTGAATTATAATCAGATTTAAATACAGATATAAGTAAATCAACGTCAATGAAAATCAAATATACTTTACAAATATAAATATCGTTTATAAAGAAATTCAAATTGGTAGCTCATGCTTTAGTTTTGCTTGTTTCTACTGAGGAAAGTTCAACTGCTAGAAGTTCAAAAGGAGTAGTAAGTCCTTTTCTTTAAGCGTGGAAAGCAGCCAAGCAGGGGAAGTCATAAACGAAGTGTCATAAGCCCCAAGCAATCTAGCCTAGCCATATGTTGATTCTCGCTCCAAGTTTCATTTTGGATATATAAAATAGAAAATATTTAGCCATAAATCATGTTAAAACAACAAAATCAATAGATAAAACCAAAAAATCATGATAGAAATAATTATAACTATATTTTTTAAAAATTGATTAGCTGATATGCATTTAGATATTTTTTTATTAAAAAAGATTCAAGATTAATTTGCAAATGGATGGTGAACCTCTTAATGTCTAAACCTAACATTTTGAGAGAAAGAATGTTTGGATATGTAAAGTACCTAAAAATCCTTTAGAATTAGAGTTTCTATGTTATAAATTTGTTTTATTTGCCTGAGACATGTTCTTAGACATGACCATATCCTATACTATAGGTCTCTCTATTTCCTTTGGGTGAAGGGCATGGACTTTGACATTCCTTTAACCTATATCATAGATCTCTCTACTTCTTTTCCAGAATACATATGATTTAAGGCATAATAGGGCCTCAAGCCATATCACTCTTCTTATTTTCTCCATGCCATATAGCTCTCTCTAGGTCGTATTCTAGGCTATGCCTTCTTCTGTGATTGATCCATGATGGACACAGACGTAGGCTAAACCTTATTCAATTAAAAATATAAAATTTCTCTATATTTTAGCTTAGGATTCAATTCTTAATAAATTCATTCCAAAGCTATATCTTATTAATTACTTGAAAATATATATAAAAAACTAAGTAAAACATGGTAATTTTGTATGGAAGACAAATAAAGTATGGTAATTCATATTTTCCTTATGATGATTCCTATTATTGTTTTGATATGATAGACATTAAAGTTTATGAAATTTTTTTAAGCATCATTAAGGAAGATAAGGGGGTGTCACCAGAGTGCAAAAAGATATAGATGAGAACCATATCATATATTAAATGAAGAAGACCTTCATATGGCACTTGGACAACTCCACAAGAGGAGGGTTACAGGCGTTTTGCTCCATCTCCCTAACATTAGAGTCTATTTAAAAGACTATAAAGAAGTGCTTATTGGGAGTTAATCCAATCCTTTCCTTATGCAATTTATTTTACTTAAATAATAGGATCCTTTATTATTATATTTTTAATTTAGTTTTTCTTTTTAATTTTATTTCTTATATCCTTTTTGTTTTATGTTTTTTATTTTTTATTTTTTATTTAGGTCCTTGATCTTGATACCATGAATGCAATCCAAAGAAAAACAACATTCAATAACAAGGCTTAGAGAAGTTTCTCAATCTTAATCGCTTCATATTTCTCCACCTCTTGCATACTTTCATATGTTTATTCTTTATGCTATATATGCATACATTGAGGAAAATATATAAATTAATCGTGAGCAAATAATTACCTTAGGCCTTAGTTTATTTATAAGCATTCAAACTAATTGTATTTAGCTTAATAAGTGAAAATTTTAATAAATTGTGTAGGGAGATTTAAGTGAACAAGTTGATCTATTAGAAGTGATATTGTCTTGTGAATTTATTACATTAGGTTAATAGATATGATCATTAATATGTATTTTGGTTGAAACTTGATTTAATAATATTGAGAATGATGCTAATATTAAATGATGAGCAAAATATACAATGTTGAATTATTTTGAGCTTTTTGAGTTAGTGTTTATAAGTGTTTGAGTAGTCCATTGTGATTGTGAATTGGTAAAAAAATGTTTAAATAAAGTGAGCGTACACATATTCTATTGTGCTAAGAGTGATGTTAGTAGCTTGTTAAAATTATGATCAACTGAATAATTGGAGGTATTCATAATAAGTTGTTCACCCTTACATGCAAAGGTTAGGATGACATTTCAGCCAAGCCAATCATGCTTGTTATAAGAAAAAAAATTAAAATAAAGATGCATTAGTTTATTTTCTTTATGCCTTATCAAGTTCTTTGCTTAAACTTTTTACTCTTTTTATTGAGTTAGGTTAAAATTTAATTACAAGTTGGTGTATCATCTCCAGATCTAAGTGGTTGATAAATGGGATGATTAAACTAATAATGGTGATACTTAACCTCTTTAATTGCTAAACTTTCCTGGAATCTAACTTGCTTAGGCTAATGAATTTTGAGATTTTTTTATTTGAGAATAAGCAAAAACTTAAGTGTAAGAGTATTTAATGAGGGTAAGATATATTTATATTTCACTTTATGTTTTGCTATATTCTTAAATTATATTATATTTTAGGTAATTGTGGAAGAGGTTTCTTCAATATGAGATTTATCAAACATTAGAGATAATTACAAGAAAAATATTAGACAAAATTATATTTCTTGATTGAACATAGGCTATAACATAACTTTTCGACATACCGTGTGGCATTAAAATTTTTTTTTGAGCAATAAGACTTGAACCATAGGCATTCCAAAAATTATGTGCTACTCATAAAAAAAACAAGAAGTTCCTTAGTTTACTAATATAGGCCATCTATAGTTTACTTGAGCATTGTTTAGTAAGTTCCTTGTAAGTTTTACATTTGAATTTCAATTAAGATTATTTAAGTGAATTTATGAATCTAAGAGAGAGATCTACAACTTTCATGTTTTAATTTGTGTGAGTTTTGATTGATCTAATCCGTAAGTGCATATAATTGATTGTAGAAAGTTTTAAAATTTGAGTATTATAGGTTATCGATCATATAAGGACTACAACCACTAAGCTTATTAATCCTAACAAAACAATAAAATTAAATTAAATAATATTTTGTGAAGAGTATCTAAATTACTAAACTAACTAAATAAAGGTGAATATGTAACAGCCCGGACCACTCGCTCACAGATATTGTCCGCTTTGGGCCTTAGCCCAGCCAAGCCCTCACGGTTTTGCTCTAGTACCTTTGAGAAAACGTGTCTGTGAGGGAGAGGTTTCTATAGCCTTATAAGGCCTACTTCGTTCCCCTCTCCAATCGAAATGGGAATTTAACAGAATAAATATTTAAAAAATTATTATAAACAAATGTTAAGCTTTAAAATTCCTTTGTGAGGGATTTCAATTTTAAAGCAAGATTAATTGTCAAGGTTAAAATAAAAACTACCTATCGTATCTATGCCTTCTTTTAAGGAATATAGGCATATTTGATTAAGGAATTACCACCTTTTATATGTGTAATTAAACTTAATCAAATTTATTAAGAATAGTTAATTTATTAATCATTACAATAGTCTAGATATCTCTTCCTCTAGATCTAAAATATTCATTCTCTTAATGCACAATTATACTTCTCATTTTAGTCTTTCATATAATCCCTAAGGTTAAATCTATTTTAGCCAGACATAAATTCAAGAATCAAGCTCAAAGAAAATAAATTTAACCTAAGCAATAAATAATCATGCATTAATAATTGAAATATAAAACATAAACTACATCTCTAACCTTAATTAAATATTTAGTTCATACTAGTAATAAGGAAACCATCAATTAACAATAAAGAAAAAGAAAACACAAGAACTCATTCTTATGGATCTTGAAATCTTTGTGTTCTTTTTTTAAATCTTAATGGGATATTGAATTTTTCTCCAAGGTTTCCCTTTTATTATCCCAAAATGCTCTGATTTGGCCCCTTTTTTATCCTCCTCAGACTCTTGGTTGTATCTTTTTATTTTATATCAAAAAACATAAGTCTATGTATAAACCATCTTAGATAAAACATGTCCTATTTTATGCATGTTTGTTCTTATGGCAAACTCTCCAAAGAAGTAGAATGGTCTAGAGTGGAACATACGTCAGACAAAGTACCATGTTAGTGCTCTGTTACTAAACACCAGCCTATATTGATGCTATGCTCCTTTATATGACAATTTATCAAGAGGAGAATGCAACAGTAAGTAGCTATATGGATCATAACAAGGTCCTATGTTTATGTTGCGTTACTAAACATAGGATCATGTTTAACTTATGTTCATATAAGATCACTATAACTCCAACTTGCCTAAATTCATTTCTTTTTTATTAGAGGGGTCATAATAAGGCCTAAAAAATAAATATAAACCATATTAAGTATTAAGCACCTAGAAATCAACTAGATACAAGTAAAATAGTATTAAAATCATGATAAAAGCATAATGTGATTAAAACTTATCAAATTCCCCTACACTTAAGTATTTACTTATCCTCAATCAAATCAATTTCATCTCTCTTAACTTAAGCGGGTGGCAACTATAGAAAAACATTTATCAAATCAAACACATTAATTAAAATTTCCATTATTCATTTAATTACAAAGTTTATTAAATTGTTAGGCATTTATTTACTTGCATCAAGTTGCAAATCAATTTAATTCACTCCATAATCCTTAAAAATTTAAATTAATCCAAAAAATTCAATCTAATGGATAAAGCGAACATAAATTAAAAAAATGCTACAAATTTCAAACATTTTCATAACCTTTAATGAAAGAAAAGCAAAACACCAACTTAGAAGCTTGTTTGAGATGTCATCTAACTTTTTGATGCAAGACTAATCACCTTGTCATAAATACTCTCAGTTACTCAATTAGATCACCATTTCAAATGCCTAATAAAATCACTCTTTGTCTCTTACCTTTTGACTTGGTTTAAAACTAGTAGTGAATTTATCTAATCCTCACTTATTCACACAAAATAAATTTTTCTTTTTAGTTTTTATTTTTAAGTGGGATAATGAGAATGCCTAAAGAGAATTCACTTTTCATTCAATTATATGTCAAAATTATATGAAAAGTATTATACTATAAATCAATTATCCATCTATAAAATTAATGAGACAAAATTGAAATTAACTTAATCACCAAAGCTCTTAACTATTTGACTAAACAAAAAATCACAATTACAATAAAACTTATAATGATGAATATTAAAAAATTCCTAGAATTTTTCCTATTAAGCTTATTATAAAAAAATTGATAAGCATAAAAGTTATTCCCTCCCCCACACTTAAGTTGTATTTTATTCTCTATGTACATAACATATAAAAACAATGAAAAGATGGGAAACAATATAAAGGAGGTAAAAATAAATAGTACTCTCTTTTTTTTTTAAAAATAAAATAGAATATATTATATTATAGCAAAAGCTATTATACAATCCTAAATAAAGGAACTTACAATAAGAGTCAATAGAGGCTAAACTAATTAGTATATACATCAAAATACGAAAATATACCTCAAATTAACCTATTTGCTCTTAAGATCTTAGCTAACATTGCATTGTATATCATTGGCGATCATAACATCTCTTGATAATAATAGAATCTTCAACCTTGTCAAATACTATCAATATCTGTCTTGGCCTATTAAAATCTAATATATTCGTTAATGTGTAGGGATGCTACAACTCATAGCAATATTTCCTATATAACTTATAAAATTCCATCAATTCTCAACCTAAATAAGATAATTATGACCTAAATTTATGAATTTGAAATTGTTTAAACTAAAAACATATACAATAAACATCAACATCAAGCAATAACAGCAAAATATATTATTAGAGATCCTAAAATCTACCAAATTAAAATAAAAGCACCTAAATAATTAGGTTATATCCTAATAAGTGCTTCTTTATTGTTTATAGCTAAATATGGTACTAAAGCTCCTACTCATCCAGGGTCTGTAATTGAATGAGCTTGATTATCTTCCAAAATAAAACTTAGAGAAGAAGAAATAGTAATAGAATAATTGTTATTTTCTACTAAATACGCGTGAACCAAGTGAGGTGGCCATTGCTTCATATAAATCTTACGTGATTTTATGCTATATATAGGGATGTAGGCTTTTGTTATCCTAATTCCTTGAAAATTAAAGAACATAAGGGTCTATAACATCTACTTCTAACATAAAAGCACACTTAATGTGGTTTAGATGCTACTCTTTTTCGTTAAGTTCTAAAACTATACTTGTTTTCAAAAGTTTCTTTATAAATAACTTTAGGTAATTCATAATACACAATAGAATCAATCCATCCAATAAAATAGGTATCATCAAGGGCAAAAGTTTCTTTCAAGGCCTTGAAAATATTGAACTCTACCTTTTCATTATCCATCCTTATTGTCAACGTACTCTTAGCCATATCAATTAATACCCTTTTAATAAGCAAAAACAATCTCCCTAAGATGATAGAAGCCCTAAGGTCATACTCTATATCCATTATCAAGAAATATGTGAAAAATTAGTTTTTTTACTTTAACCAGTAGGTCTTCCATTACCTTAGTTGGTTGTCTAAAAGACCTATAAGCTAGTTAGATTGACAATAATATAGGTTTAAGTTCAACTATTCCAATCTTTCTAAAAAGAGATAAAGGCATAAGATTAATACTTGCTTCTAAATCACATAAGCATTTATGAACATTATAAACACCAAAATAATATGGAATAACATACCTCGCTGAATCTTTTAACTTAGAAGGAAGTTTGTTATACAAGATTGCACTATAATATTTAGTTAAAGATATTGTAATATAATCCTCAAGCTTTTCTTTGATGGATATGATTTCCTTTAAAAAATCTGCAAATGATGGCATTTAGGTTAATGCTTCAACAAAGGGGAAGTTGATATGTAACTTTTTGAAAAAATTTAGGAATTTCTTGAAGTTGTCATCATCCTTCCTCTTTTCTAACCTTTAAGGGTATTGAATGGGTGACATATAAGGTTTGACTATGGGTTGAGGCTTTAGCTCAAGACCAACTTTTGCTGTAGAAGAGACTAATACTAGTGTGATTATATTCAATTTGTTTTATTCCTTTGGTTTGTCTTACTTTTGCACTTCCTCCTTTTTATTATCCACATCATTATATGTTTTACCACCCCTCAATGTGATGGACAACAGTTAATCTCCAAGTTATGAATGGATGCAAAATTTGATTGTATCATCATTTTAAATTAGTCTAGTTAAGACTTAAGTTTCCCCAAATTATCTAATTTTGCATTGATAAAAGATATATATTACCTAAGAGTCTCTTCCATCCCTTTGTTTTATAAAAATGGTGGACGTTGAAATAAAGGTCTTTGTTAGAGCCCAAGTGGTCCCATAGTTTTGCTTGTTCTAACTCGTTGTTCTTTCTAAGATAAATTGAGGTGATTTCTCCATCTACAATTATAAGTATTAGAGAAAGCATTATTTTTAAGCATTGATTTTTCCTTATAGGCAGCCATATAGTTTACATCTTCATAGTAATTTGAGGTTAGTTTCATGTTGTTACATATATAGGAAGGATTTTTGTATATACCATATTGATAACACGCCTCCTCCTTTTTGTCCATATCTCAATTTAACAAGATCTCCATCTGGTTAGAAATATCTATAAGTTGTAATGTCAAGTCTGAAGATGATTGAACCTTATAAAAGGAAGATTTTGGTTTTCCCTTAGCACTCTAGTTGACAAATTCTTAGCCAAGGTTTCAATGATCTCTTTGAAATCCTTAACACATTTGGTAGATATGATCCCTTTTGCAACTATGTTAACCAAATTTTGATATGTGAGCGTAAGGAATTTATAAAAGAATTGCATAACCAGCAACAGTCAATATTGATGGTATGTAAATTGGATAAATCAAAGCTCTATATCTATCTCAAGATTTATGAAATGCTTCTCCCTCTTTTTGTGCAAAATTATAAATTTGCATCCTTCATCTTATTGGTATTATATTTAAGAAAGAATCACAACATAACAGCATCACACATTTGGTTCCACTCCTTAAAAGAATTAAGAATCCATCTTGACCAAAAATAACTAGGTCCTTGTTTGATCTTTTATTAAACAAGAAAAACATCTCATGATAAAGCAAACACATGCAGGAGGGGGGGGAGAATTGTGTGTGACTTAAAAAATTTTGCAAGTTACTTTCATTTCAAAAGGAAATGATAGGAGCCTGTCTATAATTAAAACAATAGAAGCCTATTGTGCAATAGGATCTTGTTTAAATGAAAGGAGCATACCAAATGATAAATCCTATTGAAACAATTTAAAACAAAAGGTGTTTGTTAAAACTGAAAGAAACCTCTTGCAAGTTGAAAATAGAAGGAATCTATTATAAAAGTGAAGGAACCTCTTACAAAAATGAAAATACAAACAATATACTACAGAAATTTAAAAGTTAAGGAGAGAGAAGAAAGACGTAGCCGACTTATACTGCTTCGGTTTACAATCTAAACCTACATCCAGTCTCCATGTATCCAACTTGAGTGTTTCACTAAAATCCCAAGTAGTAAATTGACAAGTTTCTTCAAGCTCACGAGTACATATTTTTTAAGGTTCTCTAACCTTCCAAACTTGTAGTATTTAGCTAGCCTCTACAAGCTCTCAACAGATGAAAATGTAATTTACTTGATATGAGCTTTAATGATCTCTCTCAGAAAGAATTTTCACTTTTTAAAGCACAAGAGATTTGATAAGAATATGACTTTCAAGAGTATTAATGTTGATGAAATTCAAGAGTCTGATTTGTTTTCATAAAATCAGTGACTCTTCCTTAAGTAGACATTTCCTTCAACTAGCCATTGCTTCACTTAATTTTAAATTGACTTTGGATTTTCAATATCATCTCTGTTGGAACAAAATTTTCCAGAGCTAATATACGACCTTCATAATTAGTAGGATCCTTTTGGATAAACCATTTCTAATAAGGTAAGTTCATAAAGAAGGTTCCTGCAAGAAAGGAAGTGTATTTTTTATGATTTTACTTCCTTTTGAGAATTAACCCGTTAAAAATAAAAGGAAATAAGTCCAATGATAACAAGAGTCTCCTAGATATTGTGAAATAAATGACGTAAGTTTATTAGGAAGGTTCCTACAAGAAAGGAAGCATTTCTCTTATGATTTTATTTTCTTTTGAAAATTAGACCGTTAATTATACAAGGAAAAAAATCCAATTTGAATTTTTAAATATTATGTGGTTATCATCAAAATCATTAATAATAAACCTTGAGCTAACAATCTCTCCCTTTTTGATGATGGCAAACAATAATAGATATATTTTCACAATTCAACTAATAATGAAGGGTTTTAAAAAATACCTGTAGCCTATCGTTAACAAATCACAGATTAAAACTTCACAAATTCAATTAGTAACATATATTACAGATTTATCATGCTCACAAATAATACAAGTAAAAGTCATATAAGTATATCGTATGTCTTTCAACAAAATATATCGTTATCTTAATTCTCCCCTTTTGTCATTACCAAAAAGTAGAGGGAAAATAATGAATCAGGCAAAAATAACAACAAAGTTATCGAAGAGATATATAACATGTCATGTTCAAAATCATACAAGGTGAAAATATATCATTAACTCTTAACTCTCCTCCTTTGTCATTATAAAAAAATATATCTATCTCCCCTTATATTAAAGTTAAGAATTCTTCACAGAAGGATGGATTAGTAGCAACAAATATTATATCATTAACATATATTTGTACTATAAGTAAATCATTCTCCTTTATCTTAATACATAAGGTTTTATCTACCTTTCCTCTTTCAAAGTTATTCTCAAACATAAAGTACTTAACCTCTTGTAATATGCTCGAGGAGCCTGCTTTAAACCATACAGAGCTTTGATTAACTTCACCACATAATTCGAATAGTTTTCATCTTCAAAACTTGGGTGTTGCTTAACAAATAATTATGTGTTAATGTAACCATTTATGAATGCACTTTTAACATCCATTTGGAACAACTTGAAGTTTTTATAACATGCAAAGGCAAGTAAAATTCTAACCGATTCCAATCTAACAATAGGTGCATAAGTTTCATTAAAATCAATACCTTCATGTTGATTAACTTAAGTTACAAGTCTAGCTTTTTTTCTTACCACCTTACCATTTTCGTCAAGTTTGTTTCAAAATACCCACCGAGTCCTAATGATTGACTTGTTTTGAGGACAAGGTACCAGATTTCAGACTTTTGTTTTGTTAAATTGATTCAGTTTGTCCTTCATGGCTGAAACCCAATTTTTGTTAGTAAGGGCCTCTTCAACGATCTTTAGTTCTATTTGTGAGATGAGAGCAACAAAGTTGTTCTTGAACGATGATCTTATTCTTAGACTTTTAGAGGGATCTCCCAGAATATATTGATGTGTATTAAGACCTCTCTATTCTCTCGGTATTTTTCGTTGCATAAGCTCCTGTTGAAACTTCAGAGGGGCCTTCTTGATTTTGTAATTCTGAAAGTATTATAGGTGTAGTTTGATTCTATGATGTATTTTTAGGTACCAATGGATGCTCTTCATCATTTGAGTCACTTATTGTTGTTAAAGGTAGTGCTTCATCAAATACCATATGTGTAGATTCTTCTATCTTCTTTGTTCTTTTATTATATATTCTGAATCTTTTACTAGCGTTACTGTAGCCCGAAAAGATAGCTTCATCTGATCTCACATCGAACTTTCCAAGGTTGTCTTTTCTATTATTTAGAACGAAACACTTGCAGAAAAATACTCGAAAGTAAGCAACATTTGGTTTTCTTCCTTTCCATAACTTATAAGGGGTCTTTTTAAAAATAGGTCCTATGAGGCACCTGTTGAGTATATAACAAGTGGTTAACACGGCTTTTGCTCAGTAACTATGAGGTAGGCTATTTTTGCATAATATTGTTTTGGCCATATCTATGAGAGTCCTATTCTTTCTCTCAACAACTTCATTTTTCTGAGGAGTCCTTGGGCATCAGAAGTTGTGAGTTGTACCATTTTCGTTGTAGAAGTCTTCAAATTTTCTGTTATCAAAATATCTCCCATGATCACTTCGAATTAATGTAATGCAGTACCTTTTTTCAGTTTGAACTTTCCTGCAAAACTTCTCAAAGACTTCAAAAGTATCATCTGTATTTGATAGAAAATAAACCTATGTAAATTTGAAAAAATCATCTACTATAACGAAACCGTAATGTTTGCCACCAAAACTTTGAGTCCTCGTATAACCAAATAAATACATATGCACGAGTTCAAGTGGCTAGTTAATAGTGACAATATTTTTAGGAAGGAAGCTGCTTCTGATTTGTTTTCCTTTTAAACAAGCTTCACAAACCTGATTGCTTTCAAATTTTAAATTCGGCAGTCCCTCTTACTAACTCATGTTTCGACAATTTTGATAAAATGTTCATACTAGCATGTCCAAATCTTCTGTGCTAGATAAGTGAATCATTTTCTATTGAGACAAAGCATTTGTCACTTTGAGAAGATATATCTTCCAATTGAGCACAATATATGTTTTGATTTCTAGGTCCAACGAATAAAATATTATAATCAAGATTGCCAATTATTTCACAATGTGATGCATAGAAAGTAACCTTTATCACATAATTGACTTACGCTAAGCAAGTTATGATTCAATCTATCAACAAAAAGAACATTGTCAATAGAAGCAGAGTTAGAATCATTGATTTTACTAATTCTAGTTGTCTTTGCCTTGTTTTTATTGATAAAGACAACATTACCTCCATCTTTCCTTTCAACATAGTTGAAATGTGATATTTTACCTGTCATGTGTCTCGAACAGCCGCTATAAACTATCTATTGATTTTCCTTTGTCTCCGTTTATTATCTCATTTTTGGTACCCAAATCTTTCTGGGTCCTTTCATGTTAGTAGTTTTACCTTTCTGTCTCTAAACATATATTTGAGTTTTTTTTAATTTTCCAAAAGTAACAAGAGTGACTAATATGACCATGTCTACCCCAATAATCGCACAAAATAGATGAATGATAGTTGTTATGATTTTTGCTACTTACTAGGTTCCTGCTGTTTTAGTTATCACTATTGCTAGATTTAACAAAGAAGTTTTTGTATGACCTGATATTATTATTTTCATTATATCCTATACCGACTTTATTAAAAACACATTTACACCTCCCAAGTAATGCATCAAGATTGTTTCTTCCATTAACAAAATTAGCAAGATCATTTTCAAGAGAAACAATTTTCTTAGTACATTTTTCTTTTTTGCGTTTTAAAGCAGTAACTTTCTCTTCTAATTGTTTTACCTTAGCAGAGTCATTTTCAAGTAATGAGTTTTCTAACTGAATTATTTTTTATTCCAAGCATTCTATTTCAAAAATTGTTTGTTTATTATCATTTTCAAGAGAAGTGACTTTAGACAACAAAACTTTGTTTTTCGATTATAATAATTTAATCTTATTCGTTAAAGATTCATCATTATTTTTTTACTTCTCAACCTTTTTGAAATACTGCACTGTTAATTTTTTTACTAATCATATAAGTCATGATATGCATCTCTCAATTCATCAATTCAATATCAGAGTTAGATAATATACCTCATCATCTCTTGATTCAGCCATAAAGCAAACATTGCTGATTTCCTCTGGCTCTTCTTCTTTAAAGTTATCAAAATCCTCTTCTGACCAAGTTGC
>JANZXP010014470.1:0-13885 GCA_027576715.1 Erythroxylum flavicans
TTTATTGGCTTCTTTATGATTGATTAAAGAATGAAGTGATGCATTGGATGCACATCACATCTTTCTTTCATGATAACCGAAATGGATAAGTTGGGGATACAACAATAAGGAGAGGATACATTAACAAAGGAGAGGATACAAAAGCGAGGAGTCAAAGTTGTAGCAAGGAGACAGTATATTTCTACCACCTTATTCTTATATAAATTATTTTCCTTTTATCATATCATGTATAGCTGAAACAAGTTGATTTGGTTACGTTATTTCCGCTGCGTTTTGGTTTCGAAAAAGTTTTGAAATTTACTATTAAACCAAATCTTGCATGCTTTCGTTTTCAATCCAACATTCTTAACTGCTTCCAACTTGACCTTAAAATTTTTAACTTACCGACATTCTCTAAGTTTACTTTAGTTTTGAGTAATCCTACTATAAAAGGCTTCTCCCTTCTAATAAAATCCCTTAAAGAAGCTTGCTTTGTAAGTAATTTAAATCTCTAACATTCCATACTAGATTTGATATATTAAAGATGTTTGTTTTTAGAGCCTTCACCCATACTCCTTTAAGATTTTCTCCTCTCCACTGTTTGAAATTACATATTTGGATCCTCATTATCAATTCTGACTCCATTACTAGATTAGTTACTTAATGAGTGAGTGTTTTTAGCCATGGGTGTTACTATATTAGTTTGACATGTTGATAAAGAGTCAACTCTTGATAAGTCATTTCTAGTTTTTTTCAATAGAAGGAGTAGCTTCAAGTGCAGAATCATCAACTACATTAGGGAAGTTGTTTAAAGAATCCAATAAGTTCTATTTTTATAGGGCAATCACTTGATTAGTTTCAAAAGTCTCTATAAGAGTTGGATTAGATTCAATAATATATTTTTCTGTATTTGTTAGAGGCTCAATGTTATGGCTTCCCTCAACCTTTGTGCTAAACATTGCTTCCTCATTTAATTCAGTCTACCTTAGCTCTTGATAGCTTCCAGTTTGAAATGTTTTTCCATTTTTGTTCCACATTTTTCCTTAAATTTTATAAGGTGATTTCCAATGGTAAGAGATAGCAATGTTGTCCTTCTAGAGTTTATTCCCCACCCTTAGTCTTATTATTGGGATTTCATTAGGAAGCTCCTTAGAGATTTAAACAGTAACAAATATATGAGCATATCCTATTCTTTTTTTTTTGGAAGTGGCCTCATCAACAGAAAGAGGTTTCCCTATAAAGCTGGTTAAGGCAATTAATCCTTAAGTAGTCCAATACTCAAAGGGAATGTTATGGAAATTAATCCAGAGTGGGATGTTTTGAACTTTGATAGTTTCCAACTTTAAGCTAGGCTTTCAAACTTGCAAAAATATATTTTGGTTCACAATATGCTAGGGACCTTCCTCAAGAATTTTATGGGCTTGAGAGGTTGAATCAAAGGTGAAGAAAATAAGATTATCCTCAGTTAAGAGCCATAAACCAGTCCTTCGTTTTTCCATATCCTTTGTGCCCATTTGTGGATGATCAGGAAAGGAGGTCTTTGATTAAAGAAAAACCCAACAAAGGTAGTTTCCCAACTATGTGCACCATTTTCTAGTATTTCTACCTTAAGGTAAACAATGAGTTTTCCATCTATCTCTATGGGAGGTTTGAAACTGAGGCTTAAGGCTTGGTGATCCTTGACCAACTACTTCCAACTTTTTTAGGGAGTGTGAGCTAAAGGAGATGTGGAAAAGATTGGTTCTAGGAAAGCTTGATTTGGTGGAGGGTCTAGAAGGGGATAGGTTAGTAAAGTTAGAAATTTATCTTTGCAATTATTTACAGAAGACCGCCTTGTTAGGGACTAAAGCTATGAAAGGAAATAAACAGCTTTTGACAGTTTTGAAAGGCTAAAAAGAAAGGTTCAAAGATAGAATAAAAAGTATATAGGAGTTTAAAATGGTAGTGGTGAGACTAAAGTTCCCCTAACAATAATCAGGAATAAGGCTGGATCTCCAAAGAAAATTTATTTTCACTAGATCATTACCTATCTAATGTAACTTGGCTTTTATATCAATAAGAAATGCTAAAAAGTGATGAAATAAAAAAAAAGTTAGAGAAATTTTAAGCGCTTTAGGATTTAAAAATATTTCTAATCTTTGATTTTTCTTTATCTACTCTTATTGCTTTTATATATCATATCTTTGATTTTTAGTTAAGTGTAAAACTTGCCATCCTTTTAATTGTTCTAAAAATTCGACTATTAATAAATCTACTATAACATGATTCGATGTTCTTAATTGTGCTTAATATGCATTTACATCCATTGTATATTTGTTTTAGTATGTATAATATGTTATTTTAAAATTTTTATTTTTGTAATCTTAGTATTTCTTTCATTAGTACTAAATGTTTCTAGTAGTTCTTATAAAGAAATTTATTTTTAAGATAAATAGTCTCTTTAGTTATAAGTTCAAGCTAACCAACAGATTTACTTCATAAAAGTAAAGAAATCCATTTTTTCTCAATTATTCTAATTTCAAGCAGCTAATTTAAACCTAAAAGAATTTGTCTTCCACGAAACCTTGGTGTCAAATCATGATTGAAACTTCTAAGGTGATTTATGAGGGGTTTATAATTATCAAACATAATATAAACCTCTAACTACCTAATACTAAGAACGATTGTGACATTATGAGATTTTGTTGATTTATCTATGCTAATTTTCAATCTTTATAGCCTTTCTATATCTTATAGAAAAGAAATCTAAATCAACATGTCAATTAAGAAGTCATGACCACCAAGAATTTTGCTTATCAAAAAGCATGAAGAAAGCATGTTCAAATATAAAACTATTATCTAATAACAAACAAAAATCAAAAGTTAACTTACAAATTAAAAGCTCCATAACTCTTATATGCATATATTTTCAATCTAAAATAGCCATTAAGAATTATCAAAAAGTAAAACTTATTTAATAAAAATATATTTTGAATAAAATTTGTTTTCAAATTATTTATTTTGGAAACAAAATAAATATTTGCACATAACATTATTGAAATTCTTTTTTGTAGAACTAAGGGAGACTTTAATAAATATTTTGATGATAACAAAACATAAAAACAACTAAGAGAAATTGCCTGGAAGAAAAATTGATGGTGGTTAAAAATTTAAGCTAAAAGATACAGTGATTGGAGGATCATAAGAACAATCTTCCAATAAGGTATGGCGCAACATCATTCTCTAAATATTTAAGTTGGTAATTAAGACTTTATATCTCAAATTTCAACAATTTCATATTCCTATAATAAAGTTTATAATATCTATGTAACACTGTGTCTGCTTTAAATTATTATTAATAATTGGATTAATAAGTAATTGGGCAATAAGAATGTTCACTTTGATAGTGAACCTTAAATTTAGCAAGGAATTCATAAGCTCTGAGGCATTGATTAGAGTTTTGACATTCCACAAGCTCTAGCCCTTTATATAGTATGTATGCAACCATTTAACCTATAAAGATTGTTTATCTAATAGTAATCTTAAAAGCCTCTTTGTAAGAAGGACAAATTTGAGCTTTCTAATCAGAAGAATACAAAATCCACTAAGTTTCTTAGGTATACACACCTCAGACCACCTAAAAGTTACTCTATTTCTTTAGTCACTATTTTAGGAAACACAATGTGTAAGGCCTAATAGTTAGTAATGATAGCACTAAGTTTATCACTTTACATCTACCTACTAGATAGAGAGAGTTTTAGAGCTCCAGTTCTCTATTTTACTCTTAATTTTTTTCTAAAAGAGGTTTAAAGTTAGAGATAGTAGGCTCAATAAAGGAGATAGGAACTACAAGATATTTGACATGAAGATGAGATTCCTTAAGGCTTGTGATGGCAGAGATTCTTATAGACAAGTAAGAGGAATTTACATCGAGGAAGAAGTTGAATTTTTCATTATTGATTACTAGGTTAAAGATCTTGAACATTTTACATGCTTTGATATTGCTAAGACTGATTTGATATCTTCTTTGGAAAACATAAACGTATCACCAGCAAACCTAAGGCTTATAATGTTGAGTTTATTACATCTTGTATGAAATTTGAAATTTGAATTCTTGATACTAGTTCTTTTTAAAAGAATTGTGAGAACTTTTGATATTAAGGAGAACATGCAAGGGGAAATGGGATCCCCTTATTTGATGCCTCTAGTTATAAGAATTGACTTAGTAATTTGTCTATTAATCAAAATTTTGCATAAAAATGAAGTGACACACTGAGACACCCATCTAATGAAAATGTTATGGAATCTAACTACCCTTAAGGTGTTGAGGATGAAACTCCAATTAGCAAAAGCATAAGCTTTCTGAAAATCAATTTTGAAAGCACAATATTTGCATTAATTCTCCTACTGTATTACTTAAATAACTCTTATGTTATAGCTATGTTGTATCCTATATGTCTCTTTGAAATATATGCACATTGTGTGGGATCAATCAAACCAAAAAGAATGGAATTTAATCTATTAGCAATCACCTTAAAGATGATCTTATATATAGAAGAACAACAAGAGATAGGCTTGAAGTATCATGGAGACTTATATTCCTTACCTTTAGGGATCAAAGTGATGAATGTGTTATTAAGCTTTTTGAGGAGTTTTCTGTTATTGAAAAATTCTTAAACTGCCTTAACAACTGCTTTCCTCATGATGCTCTAGTCTTCTTTAAAAATAGGATGTTTAATCCATCAAAACTAGGAGATTTACATTGAGTTAGAGATTTGATGGCTTTTTCAATCTTAGTTACTAAGAAAGTAATAGAAAGAGATTACTTTTCACTTGCATTTAGTTTATGTTGGACAATTTTGTTCTAGAAATCTAATTGATGATGTAGCTAAGGAGTAAGTCTAACTAGTTGAGTGAAATAATTTTCAGCTTTAATTATGAATTCATATTGAGTATGAATCATTGATCCATTTGATTCCATTGTAACTATTTTATTAAATTCCTTTCTTGTCAAAATAGATCTATGAAAGAAAGATCTCCATCGTGTAACCATTTGATTCTAGATCTGCACTTCCAAAGTGAGTAATCAAATTTAATAGCTTGGATGAAATTACACGATGCTTGTTTTCTACTTTTTGGATAGATTAGTTGGTGGGGTTGAGATATATGTTATTTTGAGCCTTTTCTAAACTTAATTTTGAAGTAATCAGGAGATGATGGCTTTATGAAATGACTTAATTTCCTTATGAATGCAACTCAATTTCTTTGAAAATTGAAATTGTTTAGTGCCATTAAAGAAGGAGATGAGTCCTCTCTTGACAACTTCTTTAAAACCTGGAATTTTCATCAGCAAGTTGTTAAACTAAAATGGGTTTCTAATAAGAGGTTGCATTAGATCAAAATGTATGAATATAGAAGAATGATCAGAAATGCTAGGATTAGGAAAGAAAGCATTTAAGTTATGAAATTGCTACAACAATGAGAGATTGGAGAGGCCTTTATCCAATTTTCTCATTAAGAAGGTATTGTCCTTATGCTTGTTTCTCTAGGTATAGAAATTGCCCCCACTAGGTAAGTCAGCTACTTCAATGCTATTTAAACAATTTTGAGATCCTTGCATAAAGGCTTACAGGAATAGTAGTCATCTGTCTCATCAGGGTTAATTATGGAGTTAAAATCTCCTAGCAATTATGATGGAGTATTAAGGCCTTGAGAAATTTCAAGGAGTTTCTTCCGCAAGGACTTTTTTTTAATAACTATGATTGAGAGCATAGATGTTGGAAATGATAAGATGTATGTTTAAACTTTTGACTTTTACTTTTAAGTGAATCAACTTATCATAAATAATATAATTGATTGCCTCCTTTTTCTCATTTCTATATAGAACTAAAATTCTCCTATTTGGGTGAGATTCTTGAATGGAAATAGCTTTCTGGCATTTAGGGAACATAGCTAGAATAGTACAATGGTTCCTTGTTAATCTAGTTTCCAAAATTCCCACTAAAATTAGTTTACTTTCAACAATAAAGTTTTTTACTGTTAGTTTCATAGAGGGGGCATTCAAACCCCCTATATTCCAGGTGCAGATTATCATGTTTTTAGAGTACAAAAAGATTAACTCATCTTTCTACCTAATTTTCTTTCAATGATAGCTTGGAATTTCTCTTCGAAAGTTGTAGGTTTGCTAACATGATTATTGTTTTCTTTGTTAGAGGAGTTATCTATACTAGAAGTGAGGATCAATTTTGAAGTAGAATTTATAGTAGTAGGATATCAATCTTGATCTTCTTTGTAGGAGTTACAACTTAAATATTTACGAAAAGTGAGGTTCAATGGTGGAGTAATGATTATATTTTCCATATCATCACCATTATTGCAGCTCAATGGTGAGATCTCAGAGTTTTGAATTAAATAAGAAGCATCAACATTTTCTTAAGTTGGATTTGCTTTTAGAGGGATTAAATTGGAGTTTTGGGGTATAAGATGAGGTATTTCTTCCTCTAACTATAGATTGCTAGTTATCTTTGGGCTTCAAGTTAGAAGCCTTCCAAACATAAGTCATTTTAACTTTATCCTCTACCAGTTCTAGGTTATCATTAAATTTCATAATTAAGAGTTCCTAATATAGGTTTGTTAATGCATTAATAGCAATAAAAAACTTGGAAAAGTTTATTTTTCTAGTTTCAATTGTTACTTAGTCAAGGCATAGAGGTCTACCAATGGAGCTTACTAGGTAACTCAGACCTTCTGTTATCTAGCATTTAAGAGGAATGTCATGAATGCAAATCCATAAGTGTATGTTGGTTAACTTGGTTTCTTTAAATTTCACTCCTAGTCTCCAAGGTTTGATTAGAAATGGTTATTTAGTAACATACCAAGGTCCTGCTTTGACACAAATTTAGGGGGAGTTAAATTTGAACAAAATATATCATCATTATTTAAAATTATGTCAAGGAGACCAACTTGCTTCCAATTATTGATAGCCCATGTATTCATAACTAGAAAAGGCACTCTCTTATCATGAAAGAATTCAAAAATGGTCAGTTTCCATTTTAAAACTTCTGCTTGAAGACTGGAGATGGGTAGGGATACAACATGGTGATCTAATATGGCATTAGGATGGGAAAATGATAATTTGGGTTCAAGATTGTGCTTTCGAGAAACCTACACCCATGTGCAATTAATAAGGAAGTTGTAGTTGTAGGGATTTTGAAGCTACAAGAGGTTCTGAGGTAAAAGTAGGAACTAAAATGGTGGGAGGAGTGATGTAGCGCATCGTAACACTAATCCAAATAGATTAGACCTATAATTATAACAGTGGTGAGTCTAGGTGGATTCCACAGAAAGTGTGTGTAAAGCTTTTGAAATGAAAATAATTGCTATTTAGGTTTAAAGGGGGGTTTTGGTTTGGTTTTCTAATAAAAATAAAATGAAACTAAGCTAACGAAAACAAATTAAAGAAAACATGCAAAAATAATGAAAGTGATGAATTCACTAGGAACCTGATTCTTTAGTTCAATCTCAGCCTATACCCAATTAGACATATTTCAGTAAATTGTTGTTCTTATACCTCTCTTAGTAACTATTAATCGTAGATTAATAACAAGCTCTGTTAACATGATTTTCCCACAGGTTGTGTTTAATTAAGAGATGCTTGTTAATTAAACCTAGCCATCGAACAATCTAGAATAAGCTCTCTACATTTAATTGGATAGTCATATTATGAATTAGGATAATCAATTAATTAAGGTAACAACCATACAAGCTGGGGTCATCTAACCTAGGTTATGTTATCCCTAATGATTAAAAACTATTAGTTGCCACAAACAAATCTCAACATAATAATTACAAATTACATTGAAATTCTAGCAAAGGGTTCATACATAAACAATATAACGATAACGGGAATAAACATCATTCATACATGAAAACCCAAATCCATATGCACATAATAACATAAACAATCCCTAAAAAGAGTAAGAATAACAAACACAATGAAAGGTATGCTTAACTGGGTTCTTCAGTGTCAATGTCACTTTCGAACTGATGTCGGGAAGCTCAACTCCATCTTCTCCATGGGTCTATAAAGTTATGGAACTTTACCCTTCCTTATCTTCAAAACTGAGATCTCACCCTGCTAAAAATGAAAACCCCAATGAAAACATAGGTTTTGCGGTCAAAAAATACAGTTTTTATATTAAAAACTTAGGGGTTCAGTAAAGTGGCAGTGTATGATAGGTGTGACATAGGTTGTCACACCCATACTTAACCACTCACATTAGTGAGTTTTGTGCCACGGGTGTAAGTGGTGTGTCACAGGTATTGGGGTGACTAATGTGTCATCCCCGTGACACAGCTGGTGACTAATATGTCACCCCATGATATAGGTAGTGCACAATTGGTGACTAACTTCTAGCACTCTTTTTTTACATATACTCTTCATCTTGATGCATTTTCTTGTCTCCTCTTACTCTAATTCTTCTTATTCTTATTCCATGAAGACAAGTGAGTGTGAATCTTCAGAAAATATCTCAAATATAATGCTTTCGACTCACTTTATCTCCTTCGCTTCCAAATTATACCTAAAACCAAATATGAACTAAAGTGAGTATCGTAAGCATTTTCATATCATTAATCACTAAGTGTTATGGATTAAATGTATAATTAATTAAACACATATCAATTTCCCCACACTTAGCTTTTGACTATCCTTAGACAAAACATCTAAATTAAAGTCACAGACCCAAAATATTTACTCATTTCCCATATTTCCCAATAATATATAGTCATAAGTAAAGAGAAACAACTTTTAAAACTATAGCAAGAACTTAACATTCAACGCTTTTACTAATGACTAATCAACATTCATCACTTTTAAAAAATGAGCAATCTAGAGGTAGGCTTGGACAAAATGTGTTTAAACAAGATAGATTCACTTGGTACATTTGAATACCATTCATAATCAAGACATTCCGCAACTTTGCAAATCATTTCATTACTCCACCACTAGGATTCATATGCTTAATCATGAATCAGAGGAAATTTTCAGGTTGTAATGTGGGCAATGGTAAAGTAAGATGTATTTAGGTAATATGGTGTAAAAGCCATCAAAGTTATTAAATCAAAAGTAACACTTAATGCAACATCAAACGCAAAAACTAAAATTCACTCACAAATGTGTACATCATCTATGATGAATGCAAAAACTATGTTTCCTAGCTTAAATTCAAACTTTCACACCATAAACCACATAAAGTATAACCCAAAAATTAAGCCACACAATTAAAAATTGATTTGATTTTTTTCTTTTTTATTTGAAAAATATGGTTATTTTCATCTCATTTAAATAAAGCTTAATTATATCGAATATCCTAAACTATAAGCAAAATGTTCAATACATTTTAATTTTCATTTTGTAACACTATATAATACAATTTGTAAAACATGTATATCTATACATCCTTGTTAATGAGAGAACTTAACTGCCTTGAGTTATTATTTCTCTAAAAAAATTAGTACTTCAAATTTTGACAATGGTTAATAATAATTTAATGGCACATTATTAAATTTTTTAAAATATTCAATAAGAAAAATATTTTTATAATTTTGTAAATAAAATATTTGAAAATTTATAAAAATGAAGAAAGTGATCAAATGTCACCAAATTTTATTGGAAACTTCAAAATATATTCCAAAAATAAGATGAAATTAAATTAAAATTATTAAATTTTACTATTAATAATGATATAATGAGATATATAAATATACATTTTATAATTTATGATATATAGTATTATAAAATAAAAATTGAGATATATTTAATAAATTAATAAGATTAATATATTAAAAATAATTTAAACTTTCTAGTTACATATGTATATATACATACATATATATATATATATCTATATATAAATATATACATATATATGTATATATACATATACATATATATGTATACATGTATATACACCTTTTAGTAATTAAGTTCGACGTTTACATTCCAACAAGTTCGACATTTACAACCTAACAAATTATGCTATTCCATTCCCTCAACTAGGCCAAGTTGTCAAACCGTTCAAAGAATATCCTTAATTTCTTATAGATGCTAAGAGAAAAAAGAAACTGAGGGTTTTAAAAATGTGGTTTGGTAAATTTTTTTGAATGTGGTTTATAAGTTATTGAGCACTCACCGAAAGATTGGTCTATGAATGCCTACTTGTTTGTAGGAGAAGTGATGTAGGATTTCTAGTGCCTATCTTCTATATAGAGTTTAGCATGACATCCTTCTTCATTTCTCCTCCTTCTACTTAATTATAAGCTTCAAGTTCATATGATTCTCAACCTTAAGTTCATCTATTTGCTCACATCTCCTTCCACCTTCTCTTTTAATTATTGGACACTCTCTTTATCCATTTAGACATGTCACTGGGTCGGGCCTGGCCCAGGCCGTCCTCGACTCGGCCGGACCCACCCTCTCCTATGGTGGCTCGAAGGCTGGTTCGTGACTAGCATGGGTAGGGATGGGCTAGCCTGTGGCCTGGCTCGACCATTTATTTTTAAAGGAAAAATTCAAAACGATGTCGTTTCAGAAAAAATAGGCGGGCCATAGGGCTCGGTCAACCCAAGCCAAAAACGGGCCGAGCGGGCTGGGCCATAATTGCCATCCCTATATCCATTAGACAAAAATGGCTTAAACTCTCCTAACTTTACTACCTCTATCCACCTTTTAGATTGCTTATTGCTCATCTTAATCCTTTGTACATACAAACCCTCCTCAAACCTCACCTTCTAATACAACTTAGCTCCCAAATCATATTAGGAAAACTTAGGTTTAGGTTACTTGAGACTATAGACCTTAGGCTAAAATGAACTACTTTCCTCGAATAGATGTGAGGACCATCCAATTATATCTCCACATTTGGAAATTCTGAAGTCTGAAGCTTAAAAATGAGATACAACATTGATTGTTTTAAACTTAAGGCCAATATTGAATTAATTGCAAGTGCACAGTATAGTTGTAACTAGTACCAGCAAATACGGGTCGAATCCCACAAAGACAATGACTATAAGTAATTACCATTATCCAACTATCTAGTCTACGAATTTGATTTTGATTTTAATAAAGAAAATAAAACTTAAATAATTAAATAAATTAGGAAACAATATTAGGCAGAGAATAAAGAAATCACTTAGAAACAATCAATATCATTGATTAGTGTTTAGGTAATGAATCTCCTAAGACAATTAACTAATTAACCTTTTATAATGCAATTTTTTAATTGACTATTGGACCATGAAAATTCCTATCTATGCTAATAACTCACTTGAGACTACTAACAACTAATCCTAGGGTTATTAAGTGAATTACTCAGGTTAAAGATTCTAAGATTGCTTTACCAATTTGCGAATTATGCTATTATATTTAACCATAATCTAGAGGACTTATGTCTATCTATCTTTATATTTTCAATCAACTTATTTCAATTATGGTAGCTCTACTTATACATAAGATTTCTCAATCTTTATGTCATAAAATCAGATTATGCATTAATATTCCATATTTATTAAAAGATAACACATAATTGAATCATAATAGATCAATCAAAACATATTGTTGCACTAACTAGGGTTCATTACACCTAGACACTAAAGATGTTTAGTTACATATGATAGAAAATTAAATCAAACATAAATAGAAAGAAAAACGAATAGAAAACAAAGATTTCATAACTTTAAATCTCCCTTCTTTTCTATCAAATGTTCTTGCAAGATAAAGTTTAATGTTGTAATCTATTGGATTTATTGATGATTTCTTCATGTTTTTCACTTCTCTAGATCAATATCACCCCTTATGAACAATCTCTATATCTAGAATTGCCTATGTAATTTTGCTCCTCTAATTTGCCTCAACTCACGTATTTCTATGATAATTTTTAGGATTTTTGGAAGGTACATGAGCGTGTAATAGATCGTGTATAACCCAAAATCCCTAGAATTCAGGATTTTGTATAGGATGAGAGACTTAAATTGCCATATATATGGGTATGTATCTCTTCTTTGCTTCAAATATTCGTTTTATGCCTCATTTTCATCCTAATTCTTCTCTTTTTTGTCTATAAAGGCAATTATAACCTATAAATGCACTTAGAGCAAGTGAAGTACCAAATACATAATAAAACTATAAAATATCAAGCAAAAATACATCAAATATAAAATATAAATATGGTCAAATATGCATCTATCAAACATTGATTAGCTTTTTACTTAATAGAAGAGTAGAATTTCCAGTAATGAAATAGTAGGCTTTGACTAATTGGAAGCAACATAGCTTATAAGATACATTATTGAATAGTGATAACAAGTTTTTCTTCAAATTCTCTTATAAAAAAGCTATGAAGAAAATCTTAGAAGTAGGCCCTTGGCATATGTACAAAAAGCCACTTTTACTTCAAGCTTGTTGTATAGGGATGAGTATAGAGGAGATCAAACAAGAAAATATTCCCATATAAATAAGCATTCATGGAGTTCCACTGGAGTATTAGAATACTAATAGTTTAAGCTGCCTAGCAAACTTCATTTGTAAGCCTATTTTCATAGACCAGGAAACTGCAGAAACAATCAATATTAACTTTGGAAGACTATGTGTTCTAGCAAGCTCTATGTCTTATTTATCTAAAATAATGCCAATTATTAGACTCAATGAGTAGTATATTGCAAGCTTGTTGTATAGGGATGAGTATAGAGGAGATCAAACAAGAAAATATTCCCAAATAAATAAGCATTCATGGAGTTCCACTGGAGTATTGAAATAGTAATGGTTTAAGCTACCTAGCAAGCTTCATTTGTAAGCCCATTTTCATAGACCAGGAAACTGCAGAAAAAACCAATATTAACTTTGCAAGACTATGTGTTCTAGTAAGCTCTATGTCTTATTTATCTAAAATAATGCCAATTATTAGACTCAATGAGTAGTATGATACATGTAAGATACATTGAAAGTTAATTATACTTGGAAACCGAAATCATTATCCTAAAATGTTATGGAAACCTAATAAAAGAAGTTTCAAAACATAGACTCTATTATGAACTAGTTAAACTAAAAGAGCTAAAAGGGCAAAGCAAAAATGATGATAATAATATAAGAATTGATGAAATCCAAATTAGCCATATGGAAATAAGCAATTAAAGCAAATTTACAAAAATATGTATAAGACATTACTTGACAAAGATGGAGAAATTAGTAAGTAAGATAAAGATTGCTCCACTCTCTTAGCAAAGGGGTGTGGTGACCAAGATTTTGAAATAATGCTCAAAGAATTTCAAGTTGCTTCTACTGTTGGATCGAATTAAAAACTTAAGCATGCAAGATTTGGCTAAAATGATAGATTTCAAAACTTTTTTTTTAGAAATCAAATTTCAGCAGAAGCAATATAACTAAATGAACATGCTAAGCCATACATGATACGGTATAAGGAAAATATTTAACATAAAAATAAGATGGTCAAATTATACTGACTCCTTTGTTACAGCTTTAACTCCTCGCTGTGCTATCTTATCCTCGGCAATGTATCCTTTCCTAGGTGATGTATCCTTTTCTCGTTATTGTATCCTCGACCAATCTGATCTACCACTTTCTCTCCTTGGATAACTTGGTTAACAAGATCCTTTAGTGGGAAAAGAGAAGAAAGCTTGAAGAGATTTTGCCTTAGAAAAAGAAGCCAAAGATGAGACACCTCTCATGTAAATTTCGGCTATCTCATATAAGATAGGAGAGAGATAGATAAAAATTCAACAACCCCTTGTATTCTTTCTCTTAATTTTAGTTAAGCCTCAAAGAAAGACGTGAGGTGCATCCAATGCATCACATCCTTCCTTAATCAATCATAAAGAAGCCAATAAATGAGACTCTTCTCATTTGTTTTAA
>JANZXP010014491.1:0-13884 GCA_027576715.1 Erythroxylum flavicans
GAGTCTGGAAGAACAAAACCGTGCGGGCCAAGCCCAAAGCGGACAATATCTGCAGGCGGGTGGTCTGGGCTGTTACATTTGGGTAAATGGGTAACTTGTTAATTTCAGCACGAACATGGCTCTATAATTTGACCATATAGTGGCTTGTAGACCTCCAAATTGGATAATTCTAATTGGAAATTAATCTAAAGACATAGATCTAAAACTTTCTTCTAGGAATCGAAATTTTATTGTGCCTTTAATATTTTTGAATTCTGGCTTGAACTTGAGTTATGGCTGCTGCCCTTATTTTTGAACAGCTTGTAGTGTTTTGAGTATAACTCCTAAAGTAATTAACCAAATATCATTAAATTTATTACATTAGAAAATTAAGACATAGGGGAATGAAATTAATTTATAAGATTGTAGGAAAATGTGGGAAGTAAAGGAAGAAAAAGGACTGATATGCAAATTTTCTAAAGTTAACACATGGACCAATTAGATTGAGGTATGGGTGACCAATAATAATAAAGCATGTGTGTCTAATAGGAATTAATTACATGTGTAAGTCTTGAAAGTTCTGGAATAGGGATATGGAGAGGGGAGATGCACAACATTTGGGGGTTCAAAGTTTAGATTTTTTTTCCTCTCCATTTCACCTTCTTCATCCCATCATTTTTCGTGTAAGAAATCAAGCCAATCTTAGGTGGAAATTAAATTGGTGAGTCAAGCAAAGGCAAAGAGGAAGGGAAGGAAAGGCAATAAAAGACCTACTTTGTCAATTTTAAGGTTTAGGACTGCACTTAGTCTAATTTCTCTTTGTATGTATGTTTGAATGGTTATAAAGATTCATTTGGATGTGGATTAGTTGCTGGGATAATGCTTTGGTGTTGTTTTGGTGTTATCTTGCATAAAATTGGTTGAATATGACAAGAGAGTATTGTGTAGTGGAATTCTGTCTAGGGTTTATTTGGGTTAGTCACATTGTTTGAGTTATAAATCAGCCTACAGACCTTTAAATTGTGTGATTTTAGTTGCATATGAAAACTATGATATAGAGATAAATATCTCTAGAAGGAACTTTGACTCAATTCAGGCTATATGACCTTGGAAATTGAGATTGAAAAAGGTGACCAAATGTTGTCCCCATTTTGGAGCAGGGTTTGATATTTTCCCTATATCTCATGATTTAGAAATAAAAATGGTCTGATTGTTAGTGCTATAGAAACTATAGACATATAGGAAAAAAATTCTACAAGACCTCAAAACTCAGTTTTGACTTTTTCTACATGCATATCAAGGAACAAGTACTGGTATGAGTGGAGAGAGTGCCTGTCACGACCATGGCATTGTTTTTGTTTCTCATTTCTACCGCATCTTATCCTAACTTTTATGAATGTGTATGAAAATTTTCAAACACCTAGAAATAAATGAAATAGGACTTACCACATGTGAATTGGGAGACTGAACACTGGAATATAAAATTGAGCATAATGCATTCCAAAGAAAATTTACATGTACATAAATGATTTATATGCATATTCATTACTCATATGTGTATAGTATGATTATATAAGTTTGATTTTGATACCCTTCTAATGGTGGTAAGCCATGAATCGCATGTATAAATGAAAATATAGATTTTATGAGTTGAAATGTATATCATATGATTTGTTAATATATGAATTGTGAAATTTTCAAATAGTTAAAGGAAATGTTATAGTGCCTGCTCTATTGTCTTGGTTGTGGATAGATAGGCATGCCTATAGGATTATAGTGTAGCTGCTACAATTTGACACCTCCGGTGTTCACAGTTCGATACCTTTGAGTATCCACAATTCAATACCTTCGGGTATCCATAGTTTGATAACTTCAGATATCCATCGAACTCGTTATCCACACTCATAAAAAATGTTCAGGCCTAACACAGAATGTAAAGTAAAGAGATATAAATAAGAAATACAGTATGACAACATAAATAATCTGTATATGAATATGCATTTGCATTTGTATTGACAATTTGTATCATTAAGTGTTAAATATCAATGTTTGAGTTTTGACGGTGAATTTATGGTAAACGCGAAAAATATTGCAGCATGTTTGCATTATTTATTTTATTAAGTATGCCATCATTATTTATATTTGTGTGATGTTTATGGATGTATGTGCTCTGCGGATGACTGCTATGAGTGGTCATCTAAACTAAGTGTTTCCCTACTAAGCTTTCAAACTTAGCACAGGTGTTAATCTGTGTAAATCCAAGTTATAGGAGTGAGGTACAGGGAACATCTACAGGGACCAAGGCTAACAGATAGAAGAAAAAGTACTTATGGAAGGTATTTTTAGTTAAATATGAATATACATGTAATGGTTAAAGGAAATGGTATGTTTTCTTTCAGATTACCATGTAAATGTAAAAATGTTTTACTCCTGTTAAATGATAATGTTAAGCATTGGGGAGTTTTGTAATGTATATGTGTATACTATTGAACTGAAATGCATGTCGTGAATGTATGCACAGGAAATTGATTGCCTTACGTGTGGACGGCTGTAGGTTTCGTATAGGGGGTGTTGTGCTAGGCATAATAACAAGTTAGGGAGGAAATTACATTATAGGGGATTATACTTAACAGTCACTTATTGAGACCATGTCTTGTATTATTTAACCAAAATTGGAGGCTAATAACTTTTATATTAAGCTTAACATAATTCAAATGGTTCATTCATTTATGCAATTTAATGAGATATTGGATGAGGATCTAATCACGAATATTGAAAATTTTTTATAAATTTATGGTATGTTCAAATATAATGAAGTTTCAAAGGATCCAATTCAATTAAGTATATTCCCTTTCACATTAAGGGACAATGCTAAATTAGGGATAAAGTCACTTCCTCCAAGATCCATCACCATGTGGAATGGTTTGGCTAAAATTTGTTTAACTAAATACTTCCCTCTAGCATGCACAATAAAATTTAGGAATGATATTTTCTCCTTCCAATAATTAGAGGGTGAGAAATTATATGAACTTGGGAGAGATGGAAGGAGATGCTGAGAAAGTTCATACATTATAACCTTAGCTTGGTTTTTCAGTTGTACATTTTTTATAATAGAATGAGCTACCTAATTAAATAGTTGATCAATGCATCTTTACATAGAACTGCCATCTTTAAAACTCTTGAGGAATTTATAAACTAATCAAGAACATGTCTGTAAGATATTTCTAAGTAAAATTAAAGAACAAAGCTAAAGAAATGTGGCATGAACAATATTAATATGATGTTAACATTAGAGGAAAAACTAGAAGCTTTTAAAAATCGGTAAATATGATTCTAATAGTTCATTTAGTACAAGCAATAAGTTATGACATTTACAGCAAAGACACCCAGTCATAAATGTCAATTGATACAAAACTAGAGAAAATTTATTAAATAAGTTTAGTTTATAGGGTGACCCTTGTAAAATTAGATAACTTGATATAGGAGTTATTTATCTTATTTTTTATAGTTCTTAGGTAAGCCTTGTACAGATAGTACCAAAGAAAGGAGGAATGACAATGATTCTAAACAAAAATAATAAGTTAATTCCTATGAGATCCTTCACCAGTTAAAGGGGTATGTTTCAATTATATAAAGATAAATGATGCTACACATAAGGATCCCTTTCTATTACATTTCATTCACCAAATTCTTAAACAAATTTTAGGAAACATGTATTACTATTTCTTAGATGGACTACCAAACTATTCCCATATATCTAAAGCCTTAGAGGATTGAGAAGAAAATATCCATGTGTATATCAAAATATTTGCTACTTTATAGATAGTTTATGATAGCAATATTCAAAAAGAGTTAGTTGAGGACATCATTTAGGTACTTTCAAATGGTTTTTCCTTTGGTGATCTTTTAGACTTATGTTTATAGAAATTAGAAAGAGTGACGAATATATTGAGATCCATCATAGGATAATGAAACAAGGTTTTTACTCTCTCTAGCTCCTACTTCCTTTTGAGCCCAATCTACTTGTCTTAAGCCCAAAAGTTTTCCTTTTTTAGTTAACCAATTTTTTTTCCTCTTCCAACCAGTTCTCCTTTCTTAGTTTGTTATCGTTAGAGGAAATGACATCTTCTCCCTCGGCTTCCTCTACCAACCATTAGGAACTAACAAGGTTTCCTCTCTCTCCTCAAGTCCAAACCTCAATTTAAACTAGTATTACAAGGCCAATATTGCTTCTGAAGAAAAACATGTTGATGATCCTACCAGTAAACTCACTTAGACCTAAAAAGCTCAAATACCTAAAAAGCTCAACTATGGAGAAAGGAAAAGTAGACCTTTGTACCATCTCTACTAAATTAAATCACACTAATCAAAGCTCCAGTATGATTAAATTTGGAAGGAAATTAGAGAAAAAGAGAGCTAGTAGATCTCCTTTCTAATGAATATTTTCACTTGGAAAGTAAGGTATCGTAATAGCTCTGATATATTACACGCTCTTAAGAATTTTTAATATAAAAGAAGTCACATTTTTTTGGTTTAATAGAAACCAAAAATAAAAATGGAACACTTCCAAAAGGTTCATTTTTTTAGAACATTGAGTGAACGCTCTAGAAAAATCATCACTCCCAATTAGAACATAAATTAAGAATATTATAGTTAAGAGATGGGGACAAGAATGCAAAATTCTTCTATAATTTCATATAAGTTAGAAGGAATAAGAATAAGATAGTCTCTCTATAAAATGCTAAAGGAAGAGACATCTATAATCAAGAGTGACTAAAGGATCTTGCCTATGAACACTTTAAAAGGCCCCTGGGAACTAAAATAGACATGAATCCTCTACTTGATGATCTAAAAACTTACTTAACTAACACATTTCCCCGTAAATTTGTACTTGTTATGATCAAGGATTCCATTATATATGAAATTAAAGAAATCATGTTCAATTCATATCTCCTCAATCCAGATGGATTTAATGCACAATTCTTCTAAAAATATGGGAGTTGACAAGTGATATGGATATCAACTTATCGAAAGAAATTATTGGTAGTGGTTACTTACTCACTTAGTTGAACAAGCCTCACATATGTCTTAATCCTAAAATGTTCAATCCCTTTAGTTGTTTGATTTTATACCCATTCCATATTGAAATGTGATGTACAAAATAATCTCAAAGATTATTGTAAACTAACTAAAGAAAGTGATGCCATAAATTATAAGTCCTTGCTATAGTCCATATTTCCTAGGAAGGAGCATTGGAGATAATATAGTAATTACTTAAGAGCTTTCAATAAGCAATTAGGAGTTGCACTCTAAAGATAGATTTCATTAAGGCATTTGATTCTTTAAATTGGAATTTCTTATTCAACTCTATACAAGCTATTGACTTTCCCAACAATTTTATTCACTAGATAAAGAAATGCATCACTTTTGCTTCTTTCTTATTCTTAGTAAATGTAAAATCATCAATAGTTTTTAGAAATGATAAAGGACTAAGGTAAGGTGATCATCTGTCCCTCCCCTAACCTTAGAAAAGAGGCAGGCATGTGCACTGGGGCTCATTAACTTGACGATAAATTGGGAAGTTAACTAATAAGTGTATTTATGAGCTATTGAGCAACAAGATCCTAAAGTATCATGATATAAAGTCATACAATTCAAAGGATATATATTAAGAAAGGCTTTCATATATGGATAATAATGCTTAATATATTGAGTATAAATAATAGAATAAAGACTAATCTAGATATTAATCGGTAATATAGTCTATGCAACCTTAAGCTAGAAAAAATATATCACCTTTACTTTCAGTGAACTTATAACAAGATCATTTTAGGGAAATTCAAATGGCATGTAGCTTCTCATGTAGGGAAACAATATGGGATAATATAACTACTAAAATTTCTAATAGTTTACTTCCTAATGATAATCACTTACTTTTTAAACTGACAGTGAGTACAGCTATTGATTATATATGAATGGAAAGAAACCAAGAAAGGTTTAAAGGAAAACAAACCATCATTTGTGATTTCAACTCCAATATAATATTTAGAGTAAAGGAACTATTATTAATTAACTTGAATATTGCAAGATTTTCTATATTGTTACAAATAGGTGGGGACTAAACTAAACAACTAGTATTCGAGTCCTTGTTACTAATATAGCATGGTTTGTACTATTATAAACTATACTTTGTTTTGTGCTTCCCATCATAAGAAAGAAGCTCATTTATTTATATTACACACCTCTTATACACTTTAGTCAAAGAAAGTGGTATAGTTGGTGTAATAAGGAACTTCCATATAGGGAAAAATTCAATTAGTAATCTTTGGTAATCAACCTTAAGGAAATAGCCAAAATCATTGATAAGTTACTCAGAGACTTTCTATGAAGTGGAATAGATAGCAAGAAAAAAGTTTCGAAGGTAAAATGGTCAAATGTCTATTTACCTAAAGTAAATGGTAGCCTAAGAATTACATAAATTTATATTATAAGCAAAGTCTTAATTTTTCAAAGGTTATGGAAGCTACATATGGATAAAAAATTGCTTTAGGTTAAGTAGATTCATCCCTATTTCTTAAAATGGGAAAACATTCAGTTTGTCAAGGTAAACTTTAATACTTCTTGGACCTTAAAATAGGTGTTAGTTATAAGAGACTTGCAATTGTCTATCAACCATATGATAGGAGATAGAAAAGATATAATCTTTTGGTTTGGTCATTGACATGACATAAGACTTCTATACAAATTAAGGGAGTTCCAAATGCTCAACGCAATCATCTATGCTAATACTAAGGTGCAAACTCACTCTAGAGATATGAATTGTCTTGATTAACTCATTCTTTTAAGGGCTTCAAAGAAATCATAGCAAATATGCCATATTAATTCCCATACTCTAAAAGACATGATATAATGTATTGGTTACATGAAAAATCGATGATATTTACGATTTGTTCATGTAAGAAACTTGGTCTGGGGCCTCAAACTAAGTATCACTAGAGTAAATTGGTATGAGACTCTTTTATCATCCTCTCTAGCTCCTTTATCTTATATTTGTAATCAATAAGGAACTTAGAACAAAGGTAACCCTAAAGTTCATAGTTGTTGATATAAATTATGTGCTTTTTATAAATGCCAATGAAGATTTAAATCATTTATATTTTTTATATAAATTCTCATTAACTATATAGAATCATATCCTCAATCTATTCTATCTAGATTACAACTACTCTAATTGGTCTAATATCATTCAATGGGCTACACAATTAGATATTCATACCAAAGGGGATATAAGAATATTCAAATTGCCATTTAGATTCATGATTTATTCTATATAATGTGAAATGAAAAAGTGGTTAGTATAAAGATGACCATTCAAAGACTATTACACAAAATTAGGGCTGTTACATTTGCTAGAGATCTTATAAGCACTACAAGCCCTAAAATGATCAACACATGGAAACTTTAGTTGCTTATTTATTTAGATTTCTACTATTTGAGTATCCTTTATACTAAGTTTTGTAGTCTTACTACTTTTTTCCTTATATATCTTTAGAGATGTAATCTTTGATGCTTTTGCAACTTTTTAATGAAACTTTTTCTTAAATTAAAAAAATACTTAGAAATAGTGTTAGAGTGGTGTGAGGAAGCCAATTTAGTACCTCATTGGGAGGTATATCATTTTAAGGTGCAAGAGGCGATTTTTTTAGGTCACAAAATCTTTAGCAAAGGTATAGAGACTAAAAGCACTAAAATAGAAACTATAAAGAAGTTTCCCCTACTAATATTGATAAAGGAAATTATAAGCTTCTTAAACATGCATTTTATAAGAGATCCATTAAAGGTTTTTTTAAGAATGATAGATCTTATCAAATTGCTAAAGAAAGATGTGTCTTTTGATTTTAGTGATGAGTGTTTACATGCTTTTAATATATTAAAAGAACATTTAACGAACTCCTTGCTCATGGTATCACCAAAGTGTAATTTTACTTTTGAATTAATTTTTTATGCTACTAATTTTGTAGTTGGTTCAATCTTAGACAATATAAGGATAAGAATTTTTAACCTATATAATATGCAAGGAAAACCTTGATGGATGCATAGGAATTATATAGCTACTAAAAAGGAGCTTTTTTGTTATAGTTTTCAAATTTGATAAATTTAAATCATACCTTATTATGTCTAAATTTATTTTCTAAATTAATCATTCATTACTATTTAGACGAGTTTTATTATTGTAGGAGTTTAACTTCCAGATAAAAGACAAGAAAGAGGCAGAGAACCTAGCAATAGAGCACATGTCTCAAATCGAGAATAATAATATATAGAAGTAAGTTCAAGAATATATAAATGATGATTTTCCCAAAGAACAATCTATGTGCTTGATGTTACTAATTTAAACTTGGTCTCTTGACTTAGATAACTACTTAGTTGGTTGAGTCTTTCCAAAAGGATGACTCTTTAATAGAAAAGAGATTCTTTATTAAGTTGAAGAATTACCTATAAAACGGGCTTGTACCTATTTTGTGTTTGTGCATATGAAATAATCATGAGGTGTGTAACCTAAAATGATAAGAATTTCAAAGTATTTCCATAAAGGACCAGCTGGAGACCACTATCGTGCAAATGGTACACTAATAAAGGTTTTAAAAGAAAATTTTTGAAAGTAATAAATTGCTTAATGATGTATAAAGGTATGTGGGGGAAGGGGGGTATTGTAATAAGGGCTAGCAGATATGTAATATTTCTTATAGGAACGAGATGCATTAAACTAGTATTAATGTGTTTGATGTGTGGGGTATTGATTTCATATGTCCATTTCTTACATCCATTGATAAATATATCCTAACTAATTTTAATTATATCACAAAAGTGGGTTGAGACTCAAGCTTTACCAAATAATGTTGCTAAGTAGTTATCCATTTTTTGAAGAATTTATTTACACATTGTAGCACACCTAAAGCTATAATTAGTGCTAAAGGTGCAAACTTTTATAATAATTAAGTTAAAAATGCTTAAACAATTTAGTGTTACATATAAACTAGCTACCCATTATGTTCCTCAAATTAGTAGCCAAGTGAGAGTGACTAATAGCGAACTACGAAGGACAATAGAAAAGATTATGGAGCGTTTTAAGAAAGATTGGTTTGTGGTGTTAGAAGATGCTTTAAATGTCTATAAGACTATTTGTAAAAAACTAACTGGAATCATACCTTAAGACTAGTTTCTACGAAATCATGTTAGTTTCTAATGTAATTTAAGCATAAAGCATTTTGGGATATAAATTTTATTAATTATAATTTAGAAAATATAGGTGAAAAACATATATTTAAAAAAATAAGCTTGATAGTTAAATAACACAACATATGAAAAATTGAGGATATATAAGGAAAAGGAAAAAATGTAGTACGACTAAAATCTAAAGCATATTAAGGGGTTTAAACTAGGGGATCAAGTCTCGCTCTACAATTCCTGAATTCAACTATTCCCTAATAAGATTAAATCTAAATTGTTAGGACTTCATTAGCAACTAGGTATTCCCTTATGGAATCGAAGATATCATACATCAAGATAAAGGAACATTCAAGGTCAACAAACACCAACTAAAGTTATATTTTGGAGACGATTATGATGAATTTAAGAGAGATATCTATGATCTCCATGACCCTAATGATAAGTTGAATGCCTGAGTAAGAAGTCTATATAAAAGACATACAAAGGAGCACTTATTAGGAGGCAACTCAGATTTAAGTATGATGATATCAATTCAATTCTTTTAGCAATAATTTTATAATTTCTTCGTTTCATTTTGGTTTTTGGTTTTTATGTTTTTAAGTTAAAGTAGTTTTTAGATATATGGATTTAAGTTTATTTTGATATTTTTAACTATTTTCTCATATTTATTCTTCTCAAGATTAGTTCCATTTATTTTTTTCAAGATTAATTCCATTTAAGTTCTATTATTATTATTGCTATTTTTCTCTCTATTTCTCTCTCTAGCTCTCTCTCTCTCTTACTTTCTCTCTTTTCATGTGGGTTAATTGGAAACAACCTATTTACTAGTTAGGGTTATGATTGCGTACTATTAGACCTCCCTAGACCCTGCATATCAGGGAGATTTATACTAGATGTTGTTGTTATTGTTGTTATTGTTGTTGTTGTTGTTGTTGTTGTTGTTGTTAAGATTGTGGGTAATATGGCACCTAATACAAGTTTGTGTTTGTTCCATGTTTAAAAACACCCGAAAGTGTTTAAAAAATAAAGAGCAACAGGAAGGAACATGGTATAAACAAGATAATGTTTCTTTCTTATATTATTAAATAAATTTACATGTTTGTCATGCATGTTCAGTCCTTTGAAGAAGCAGTATTAACCTTTATGAAACACAGGAGTAAAAAAGTACAATCTAGTGTTCGTGTTATTCTTGCAAATTTAGGTATGAGATACTTGCCACCAAACACATTCCTATGGTCAATACTAGGTAAAATATTAAGTTTTGTGTACTAAACAAAGAGAAAGCATGGGTCCATATTATTTTTTTGTTTTTGTTTGCTATAAAAGTACTAAGGACCCTTGTAAAAAATAAACACAATATGACACGTAGTTTTCATATTCCCAACAACTATTCATTTAGCATTCATGTCTGTTTTAGTTCAAAAATGAGTTTTAAATTTTAATCAACACAAAAATGACCTAAGGTGTGTTTAGCCCGTGGTGACTCCCTACTATTTCTATTTCTTTATTAACCTATGTCTCTCTCATGTTCACCCACGTAACCAATATGCTTTCATATTGCTACCATGTTAGGCTTTTATTTAACTATAAACCACTTTGCACCCATATCATTAACATGACATCTTAATATGCCATTATATAAGTCCCATATTTGGTCATAATTTAGTCATATAGATAGCGCATGCGGTGAATATTTTTAGCCCCTCTTTTTTTATTTTTTTCTCAACATTCTCCACCTTTTCTTAATTGAATTAAATTTCCCATGATTTCTTAGCCTCCTTTTAAACTAACAACTTTATTTCTATCTCATTTTCACTCACCAAACATCATATCATAGATTTTTTTTCATTTTCTTCAATGAACATCTGATTTTACAAATTATTAGGCGAATTCAACAAGACTTGTAATATTTTTTTATAGGTAAGTTCTCTGTAATGATTAAGATTCTATTATTATGAATATAATTTCTTCAATTTTTTTTAAAAAAGTATCAATTCTCCAATTTTATTTTTCTTGCCCTTGTTTTTTTATTTTTATTGTTCTTTAATTTTTTGTTCATTGAAGACAATGTACAACTTAATTGTAGAAGAGGAAATTAAGTGTTTATTCTTATCATTTTGTTATAGCTAGCTTAAAATAAAGCAATTTTGAGAAATCTTTTAATCTTGAAAGAATATTGATCAAGATAATTCAATATAAATTTAATTTTTTATTATGATTTTATTTGCTTATATAAATATTCTAATTTTGGTTTGCTTGATTAATTTTAAAAATGGATAATTAATTTAAACAATGATACTTTTCATGTAATTAGACATATAATTATGTTATAAGTGAAAATTTTTAAGGTTTTTATTACCCTATAAAAAGACATATTTTTTTATTTAAATAAGTGAGAATTAAATAAATTTACTATATTGGCTTCAAGCTATGTAAAAAGGTTGAAGTTAAAGAGTAGTGCTAGTAGTTATTTGATACATTGACCTAATTGAGTAATCGGGAGTATTCATGAAAATGTGTTCATTATCATGTCAAAAGGTTATCAAATTTTTTAAACAAGCTTCTAATTATTCTTATGTTTTATTTTAAAGATATTCTTTACATTTCAACTAATAAGGGGTTATGAAAATGTTTTAATGTTGAAGCATCTTTATCATGTACATTCATTTTATTCATTGCGTTAAATTATATGTATTAAGTTTAAGTTTGAAAAATTATAGAGTTAAATGAATTGATTTATGAATTAAAGCAACTAAAATGTTTAGCAACATGATGAGCTTTACAATTGAATGAACAATGGAGAATCGTGATTGATGTCACTAATTGACTACTTTTTTTTCATAATTGCCATATATTTAAGCTCAGAGTAACCAATTTGATTTGCTTGAGGACAAGAAAATGCTTCATTAGGGGGAATTGACAGGTACTAAATAGACTATATTTTTAGGATGATTTTGAAAGCAATATTCTTTTTTATATGTTTTAGGACATCCAATCCGAAATTGCTCAATCTTTTAGGATCTTTTCAATTTTATGCCAAAGCTTTTAAAATTTTCAATTGAGTGACCAATATTTAAAAACCTTAATAATTTATTTCAAAACTTTAAGTTTTGCTGACTTGGCCAATAGATGGACATCCATATGGCATTTAGTAGACTTGCCACATCATCAAAAATATAGTTTTGAACTGAATTTTTAAGGTTTTAAAAGGTTGATAACTCAGTTGAAATTTTAAAGCTTAGATACTGAATTGTAAAAATTTTAAAAGGTTAAACACTTTTGAATATAATATCCTCTATATTTTTCTTATAGTTTTTGTACTTAAAATGGAACATATTTTTTCAGGTATTATTTTAGTATCTTAATGGAGAAACAATAGGTGTAGGAAGATTTGAGTCAAGTTGGAGCAAATTTGGCATGATTTTAGGCTAAGGACTCAAAATGTAACACCAAAACAATTTTATTTTCCATCCTTGTATTATAATATCGCACATTCTATTTCTTAGAGAGTTTGCTACATAACTAAACATGAATCTAATAGGGACCAATGTTCCTATCGTGTTTAACATAAGGTCACTATGTGTTCTACAAAATTGGCTCATGTGGTACTATATTATTCCTATATCTTCAATATAAGAGCAACTTGGTATCCATTTCATGACTCTATTAGTAGTGATTGCTAAAAAAAAATTCAAGGAGGTGAGTGAAGTAATAAAGCGGCCAACATAGTGCCTTTTTTAACCCATGATGGTAAGAATTTCTAAGGCTTTTTGCTTAAGAGTTGGATGGAAAAAAAGAAAATTGTTAAAGGGGAAGCCAATAAGAAGCACCTAAGATTAACAAAAGAGGAACCTTAAGCAAAAGCAAGAAGCCCATCAAAATTCATGAAGAATATTAAGGTTCAAGATTTATGAAAATGTTATCTTATTTCTTATTTTCTTTCTTGTTTAATGTGTTTTTTTAGTATGAGCTATATGGGATACAAATCTAGTGGGATGAATCATAGATCTATTGTTTTTTATTGATTCCTTGATTTATCGCAAGATTATAGTTTTTTAGTAATTATTAATATTTTTATTATGTTTAATTAAAATAGAGAATGCATAATATTCAATATCGAATTTGGTATAAAAGATTGAGAAATCATATACAAGATTATAATAAAACATAAGTAATGACAATTGCATGGATTTCTACAGATAAGACTATATAAAATTTCTAGATTACGGGATTAGGGTCAAACTTATCATAAAAGTTCATAAAATGAATTAAATAAATTCTTAAAAATTTTGATTAAAAATATTTCCATCAATTAAATTAAATATAGGCTATAAAACTTAAGAAAAAATATAGTTGTAGTTTTAACATTTCTATTGATTTAAAAAAATATGATCAAACATCAAATTAGGATAAATTCAAGCATGAGAAAGGTTTAAGGGGAATTATTTATTTAGATCTAATGTATTTGTTAGTTGTTATTCTTATGTATTTCTTTAATTTGGTGGTTTTCTTTAATCAATCATTTATTTTATTAGAATAGATAATAGAAAGAGAATTTTTTGAAGGTTCACTAGAGTTGGTTGGTGGAACTAAAAGGGAACACTATGGAACAACTTAGGGATATAATAATATCTACAGAAAAATGGAAACTAGAAGGAGAAGTGTTGAGTAAAA